>JADBJO010003218.1:71131-81131 GCA_016801955.1 Conus betulinus
TGAATTTGTTCTGACATTGAAACAAATCAGTAGAACGTAGATAAACACATAAATTATGAAGCAGATAACCACGTTCTCCATGCAGTCATATTGTTACGTTTGATTGGTCTCGTGAGCTGGGATTACGTTTCAGAATTTGTTTTTTTTTTAAAGGCTTTCAATGAAAGGGGGGAAAAGCACACGTGTTTAATGTCTTTATGCTCAGATAATTTGGAAACCGGGCCAATGGTAGTGCTGTTATGGACATTTTCGAATGATGAACGATTGACATGAATAGCGCCCCCTCCCTATCCTCCCTCCCGTTCCCCCACTTCCCCTGCTCCGACCCCACCTCCTCCATCCCATCCCAAAACATGCACCAAAACCCCACCTCCTTCCTTATTTTCAGTATACCTTCCCCATTCCAGCTTTTACACAACACCCCTATCCCTCGCCCTTTCATCACACTTAAGCAGGAAATGTTTTGTTTGTTTGTTTTTTCACAGTTATGGACGACCAAAGAATTCAATGTGTGACTGGCTGTGCTTCTGCCGATTGAAAAGGTATCCATGGAAGCGAGGGACAAAATCTGTGTCAGTTTCCTTTATTGGTAAATCAGATTGTCTCCTATGTTTTGTGGTTCAAAGTATCTTAATATGGAACCCCACGTGTTTTAACTCCTTTGCTAACTATTGCTGTGTCTGTCACGTCTTGTGTGGAACTGAAGAAGAACGCATTTTAAACTTAACTTTACATTGCTTGTCAGTTCGTCCACCAATGTTCGGTTGTTTCAATACTGGCTTTGTTGGGTTTCTTTGCTTTCTAAACTTTGTTGATTCGTTGTTCCAAAACGCAAAAAGAATCACACTGAACATGTCAAACGGACTAATACTTCACGTATCGCGTATTTATTTGTAGTAGCAGGATGTGGCGTTTTTTCTGTCTGTCTGAACGATCACTTGTAAGCGACAGTGAATCACATATGTATGTCCACTGTTGAACAAATGGTTCCCCACAGTTAATTTACTATGCAGTCTGGGGTCTGACCGGTCACTGTGTAAACGAAATGTAGGAGGTGAAAAAAGAAGGTAAAGTGATCACCAGTGCTTACCTCTCACTGCCAGTGACGGTGCTAGTTTTGACGATCGTGGTGATGCACTCTGATAATGGTGGTGATGGTGGCGGTGGTGGACGTGTTAAAAGAACGACGATCTCCTCAGCCTACGACGACAACGACGACGAGGACAACCACGACGATGATGATGGTAATGGTGATGATGATAGTAAAACTGATGATGATGATGATGATGATGATGATGATGATGATGATGATGATGATGATGATGATGATGATGATGATGATGATGATCATGATGAACATGATGATGGTGGTAGTGGTATCACTGTGTGACACTGCATTAAGCCTGTTATGGTGGACCCGTGTCCTTGCTGTTTTTGTGGGATAAATGGTTTGAGGCAAGCGCCTACTTGAACATGTGTTGACCTTGCGGTAATGCTGGTCTGTGTTTAGACTTCATTTAGGCGGCATTTCAAACATCCGCATCACGATCTGAGGGTGACTATCATCTCATCTTCCCTGCTCCACCTTGTACACCTCCATCACACAATGCAAATGATCACCTTGTACACCTCCATCACACAATGCAAATGATCACCTTGTACACCATCACACAATACAAATGATCACCTTGTACACCTTCATCACACAATGCAAATTATCACCTTGTACACCTCCATCACACAAAACAAATGATCATCCTTGTACACCTCCATCACACAATGCAAATGATCACCTTGTACACCTCCATCACACAATGCAAATGATCACCTTGTACACCTCCATCACACAATACAAATGATTACCATATACACCTCCATCACACAATGCAAATGATCACCATATACACCTCCATCACACAGTACAAATGATCACCATATACACCTCCATCACACAGTACAAATGATCACCTTGTACACCTCCATCACACAATACAAATGATCACCATATACACCTACATCACACAGTACAAATGATCACCATATACACCTCCATCATACAATACAAATGATCACCTTGTACACCTCCATCACACAATACAAATGATCACCTTGTACACCTCCATCACACAGTACAAATGATCACCTTGTACACCTCCATCACACAGTACAAATGATCACCATATACACCTACATCCCACAATACAAATGATCACCATATACACCTACATCCCACAATACAAATGATCACCATATACACCTACATCACACAGTACAAAATGATCACCTTGTACACTACATTACACAATACAAAATAATCAGTCAACCCCGACCCCAACTGGCGACAATTTGATCCGCAGTGGGTATGAATATATAACCTACTGTTCAAGAGTGTCACCCACGATGGCTTATCGGGTTAACACTTTGTTCTGTGAAACAGCGGTAATATTCTACACCAGGAAGACATTTGTATTGGGGTGACATTTGGTACTGCAATGTAGAGGTAACATTTACATCATGAAGACATTTTTATTGAGCTGACATTTTGTGCAGCCACAAAGAGTAATACTCTGCACCACGAAGGCATAATTTTAATCGCGGTGACATTTTGTGCTGCAACAAAGGGGTAACATTTTACATCATGAAGACATTTTTTTTTATCAGGATGACGTCGTTTGCTCCAACATAATGGTAACATTCTACACCATGAAGACAGTTTTGACCGGGGTGACATTTTGTGCTGCAACAAAGGGGTAGCATTCTACACCATGAAGACATTTTTTATCGGTATGACGTTTTTTTGCTCCAACATAATGGTAACATTCTACACCATGAAGATATTTTTACCGTGGTGACATTTTGTGCTGCAACAAAGCGGTAACATTCTACATTATGAAGACATTTTTAGCGGGGTGACATTTTGTGCTGCAATGTAGAGGTAATATTCTACACCATGAAGACATTTTCACCAGTTCACATTTTGTGCTCCAACATGACGGCGACATTCTGCACCATTAAGACTATCAGCGAGTCACATTTTGTGCTGCAACATAGGGGTAACATTCTACACCTTGAAGACTTTTTTCTGCTGATGTAACATTTTGCGCTGCGACGTAGAGATAACATTTTCCGCTGCAACGTACAGGTAACATTTTGCACCAATAAGTCATTTTGATCCGGATTGACATTTTTTGTACAGTAACAGCAACATTCAGTACCTTCAACGAGCATGGGAGTTTTACTGGAATTTAACCCTGAGATGGAGTGACATGTTGTCAGTCGATGCAGTCAGAACAAAACAGAACTAGGTGCCACGATATTGATAAAACGCATATAGAACGAACTAAGTCAAAAGTGAGCCGTGGGCAGATTTAGAAGGCAGAGAGTGGACAGGCCTTTTGTTTTTTGTTTTGTTTTGTTTTTCTATGGTGGTGTTGATGGTGGTGGTGGTGGGTTCTTTTTGTTTTTTGTTTGTTTGTTAGTTTGTTTGTTTGTTTTCCAATCAGCCTCTCTATTTTTTTCTTCGAAGAAGAAGAAACAATAACAACAACAGGACAAAACAAAAAAAGAATTCAAAGGCAACGAACAAACGACAAAATAAATGAAGTAACACGATGTAGAAATTAAAGCTTCAAAAAACAAGACAAAAACGAAGCAAAATAAAAACAAGTGCCAACGAACAAACGACAATGATATGAAACAAACAACAGTAGTAACGGGACATAGAAAATAAAGCTAAAAAAAAAACAAGACCAAAACAAAGCAAAACACAGCAAATTATAACACACAGTGTTTAGAGAGAGAGAGAGAGAGAGAGAGAAGAGAGAGAGAGAGAGAGAGAGAGAGAGAGAGATGGATCGGCTGGTAGATCAACAAATGGATGGGCGAATGGATAGATGGATGGATGGGTTGATAGATAGACAGAAGACAGCAACACTTCAACCACCTCTTCAAAGCATACACTGGAGTCAACCGTTCATACACAGTTTTGGCAAAGTGAGCTATCTTCAATACTAGGTGATGAAATTCGATAACTTTCACTTTATTTTAACGAAATGTTTGCAACAACAAAAACATTTGAAAACAAACAAACAAAAAAAAAACACACACACAACGTGGCAACATGTGTGTAATTAGGGTGGAAAGAAAACGTCGTATGACGAAAGTGAAAGGTGGCAAAACACACAGTAACTAGGTGTGTGTGTGTGTGTGTGTGTGTGTGTGTGCGTGCGTGCGTGCGTGCGTGCGTGCGTGCGTGCGTGCGTGCGTGCGTGCGTGCGTGTGTGTGTGTGTGTGTGTTTTTGGGGGGGGGGGGGGGGGGAGGGGGAGAAGAAATGGGCATGAGTGGCATCTATGATGTAATAACGTGAAACCGGCAAGAAGAAAATAACTGAAATGAGCAAACAAACCAAAACAAAACAAAACAGTACAATACAAAAAAAAAAAAAAACAAAGAAACAAACAAACACATAGCACACACAAAACAAAAAGAGCTAGAAGATGAAAAGCAAACAATGATTTGGAAATTAACCTTTACACTTGTAGATGTAGATGTAGGCAAAAAAATTGATTCGACAAAAAAAAAAAAAAACCCACACATCATACGAAGATAATTTGAAAATGCTAACCACATAATGACTACGAAGCAGGGGCGGGATGTAATACGATAAACAGGGTTGTGTCAACGAGATTTTAACCTAACAAAGCAAACCTTCAGGTTGCAATAAGATAGTAAAAGTTAAGTGACGGGTGGACAAAAAAAAAAAAAGGGGGGGGGGGGGGGGGGGGGGAGTAATGACGTAAACAAGAAGCTGGCAAAGAATGTTTCAACTACAAGGGAAAAAAAAAAAAATCTGTAACGACACCAGCTGCAGTTTGTCAAACGAACAGTTATCTGTGGAATAAGAAAAAAAAGAGATTTACAAACATTAAAACAGACAGACAAAAGAAAAACGACTAGGAAAACAGAAGAGTAAATTGAAAATTCCAAAATACAATCAACTGCAAAATGGCAACAAGGCATGAACCGGAAAGTGCAAACCATAATAAATAAATATAACGCAGCAACGAGAGAGAGTAACCAGAAAAAGTCCAACTGCCATGCAATAGTCCAAAGTTGACAACAACAGTCAAGACGACAAATCGTAATCTGATGAAACTGACAGCAAGAATGCGAACAGGACAACATGCCGTAACACATCAACTGAAACGTGACAACAGGCTCTTGGACTGACTGGCAATGGAATCTGGCAGCAAGACAATCGACAGGCCCTGCTAGATTTTTATAGAGATAAATCGGAAAATGGCGACAAAGCACCAGATGAAGAGGATAATATTGTAGTAAGACAGAGAAAGAAAAAAAAAAAAAAGACAGACCCAAATGTGTGAGAAAATACAGTCCTCATCTGCCAGAGCAAACCAGTTTGGAGTTATCCTACACCACCCTTCGAAGCCTGAGCTGTGTTCACATGGGTGGAGGGATGAACAAGGGATTGCATTAAGACGTCAAGGGACACAACTGCTCCCTGGCAAATGCCAGTGTGTAGTGGCCACTGGATGTGACATGAAATCTGGGATGGCAATGAAAATGTCTTTGCTGACAATAAAAGATATATTCAAACATGGCAATAAGATAGTAAATGGGACGAAATTACTGTGTTGAACGCGTGAAAGATGATTAGTAATGTTGTGGAACACGGAAAACGTTTAAACACGAAAAAATGGAAGACGCCCAAAAGCCAGTAAATATGACAAAATATATGTCAGAAGACCAGGAGAGGGCAATAGCTTTGAGGAACAAATTATGATTACAAAAATACACCGGAAGCTGGCCACAAGACACAGAACGGGACAAAGATGAGATGCACATACGTGGTTGCAAAGCCATGTATTTGACTGAGAAAACGGTGATAAGATAAACTTGATGATAAACAAGAAGCTAGTAGCTTTGACAAAAAAAAACAAATACATACAAACTGAAACGTAGCGACAAAACAGAGCAGGTAGGACGACAAAAATCGTAATGATATGAGGTACTCACAGTTACCAGGTGGCCAAAAGCAGTAAAAAATGGGATAAAAAACTTGTACAGAGTAAAAAATGTATTAGATAAACTGGAAGGTTGTAGCCAGACAGCAAAAACATGTATTCGATAAACTGGAAGATTGTATCCAGATAGCAAAAAGGTATATGACATAAACTAGAAAAATTGTAGCCAGACAGCAAAGTACGCGTTCGATAAACTGGAAGTTTGTGGCCAGACAGCAAAACGTTGACATGGGGAGGGGGGAAGGGGGATACATTGAAAAAACATATCTGAAAAGTTGTGACATGACAATACAGAGCATAAAGATATTTTGAAGGATTCAGCTAGAGGCTGGTAACGTGAGAGAGAAACTTTCACACACACACACACACACACACACACACACACACACACACACACACACACACACACACACACACAAATCAACTGGAACGTGGCACCAAGGAATGTCTCTGAACAAAATGTCTCTCTAGTTGTATGAACTGGATGATGGCAAACCAATGCTAGGACAAAACCTAGTATTAAAAGATATTGTACAGTGGCTAAAATGTAGTCACTAGAGAAGAAAAAACAAAACAAAGCAAAAAACAAACAAAACCAACCAAACCGTAAAACTGCCAGAGGGATAGTTTTGAATTTGTGTGGGGGTGGTTTGACGATACAAAGTGTCCGCAGAAAAAAAAAGTGTCCGCACGCGGACACTTTGTTCCCTGCGGACACTTTGACCCTACTGCGAACTGACATTCAAAGTGTCCGCAGAAATCCGCGGACACTTTGTTCCGAGAGGTGACATATAACTTTGAAAAGCGGAACAAAGTATCCGCAGCCGCTTTAGCCTCAGTGTGAGTGGGTGAATGTGCAAGTACAAGGAGGAACAAAGTGTCCGCGTGCGGACACTTTCTTTCTGCAGACACTTTGTACCGTCATAGGTGGCATCCAAATAATGTGTTTGTGGGAAAAGAAAGTGCTGACAAAATACTACAGTGGGCAACAAGGGCCAAAGATATAATGATAATTAGCATCTGGAAAGTGGCAAAAAGACAGTAACCAAGTAAAGATATGATCAGATCAAGTGGACAGGCGAAAAACAGAACAGTCACGTTGGTTTGAATATACCGTAATAAGAGAAACAGGAACGTAACACTATCTTGTTGCTTAAACGTGGAAAAGAAAAGCGTAAGAAAGTCACGTGCGCAGTGGCTGAAGCGAAACCACCACAAAGAGATAAGACAGTCGATGACAACAACACGATGGCCTGGATGAAGGAAAACAACAACGACAACAACAACAAAAGATATCTAAAAAAAAAAAAAAAGAAGAAGAAGAAGAAGAAATAAATCAACTGGAAGGTGGCACCAAGAGAGTAATTGCAACGGACATACCGTAATGAGACAAAGTTTGTGGACATTTGAGAGTAGGTGGAAAAGACTAAAGAAGAAAAGGAAAATGATAATAACTGGATGGTGTGAAAAAAATCAACATAGAAAACGTCGTAATAACATGAAGAGTAAAATGGCAACAGAAAGTACTAGAATGAGATAATCTAGAAGATAACTACCAGATACTGAATGGGATAGCGGAAAACAAAACATAATTAATAAACTGAATAATGTCACTAGCTAGAGCCAAAGAAACGTATAATCAATTTAAAAAACATTTGCAAAAGAACCACAAGAGATCAGACGGGAGAAAAACACTACTTTGAGGGTAAACTGTAAGGAAGTTAAACACCAACCGGAACAGAAATGTCGAGTTGAGCCAAAGTGGACCGTATGAGAGCAAGTAGCACAACAAAACTTAATGACATAACTGGAAAGCTGGTAACAAGTAAGAAATTTGGACTCAGCATTAAAACAAGATTAACAAGAAAATGTCCAAATAATGTTACACACACACACACACACACACACACACACACACACACACACACACACACACACACACTGATTAGATTAGAACAGTGCAATCTGGTATAAAAGATTGTAATAATTACCAAGATAATGCTATAATCTTAACTGAAATGTGTCAAAATTTGTAGTCATGACGAAAAGAAAAGACCTGTAGAGATGAACTATGTAATAGCAACAATGTATTAGATATTACTGTGGGGGAGGGGTGGGGACCTTTTAGATAACTTAAAAGTTGGCAACAAAGCAGTCAGTGTGACAAACATTGGGAGATCAACGTGGATTGATGGTGAAGAGGCTGTAATACAATTTTAAACTGCGATGTAATAGATTTGAAGTACGACAGAAAATACATCACAAATATAACATAAAATAGAAGCTAGCAATACGCCAGTGAAGAGGGCCAACATGAGAACACAAATAAACTAGCAAGTGGCAAAAGACAATAAGTGGAACGAAAATCTGGAAGGGATTCTACGGAAATACCCCAATAAAAAGTAATACAGGCGAGTGACATTGCCTATCCTTTTGACTGTTCTTATTCCTCGGCTCACACGCACATGAGCGACATATAAACGTTCCATTGATTGCTTTAGCCGATCATAAGTCATAACTGAAATGTGACATTTTATTTGTACAACTTACACAAGCTGAGTTTTCAACAAACCTTAATTGATGGAATTTCTCTGAAACATATCCTGGATTGTCTTTTTCTTTTCACAAATACATTTGAAACAATAGACTAAAGCAAAACGTTTTTTTTTTTTTCAAAATGTTGCATCTGAAAGAGTAACAAAAGTTCTTGAAGGAAACCTGTTTCTATGACAAAAGGAAAAACTGCTGTTTTGATTTGTCTTGCGGAAGAAGAAACAGACTCGTTGTGTTGGCTTGATCTTCTGTAGAGCTTGGAATCCCTTACTGGGACATGTGGCATGTTCAATGAAGCAGAAAGAGCCATGGCAGAATGACCCAGGTGCAGACCATCGGCAGTGCAAAAGGAGTGTGCCATGCCATTCAACAGACCGTTATACCCTGAACAAACACACACACACACACCTGAACACACACACACACACACACACACACACACACACACACACACACACACACACACACACACACACACAACACACACACACACACACACACACACACACACACACACACACACACACACACACACACATTAACAGCCCATACACAACAGTCTGCTATGTCTGGCATGATAATCGTTGGTCATGCTCCAACAACAAACAGATCACCCATCGACCATTCTGGAATAATTCCGAGACATCCTACCCAACTGACAAACAGACCGAGTTCCAGCCCCGTCTCACATGTCACTGACCTCTGCGACCTCTAACCCACCCCCCCACCCCCACCCCCCACCCACCCCCACCCCCACCCACTCGCTAATCCCCACTCTCATCACCGTCATCCTGAATTTCCGATACACAAATTATCCGCCCATGTTTTCCAGCAAGCTTTTCTTAACAAGTTAAAATACAAACACTATTTCTCAGTTTCATCAAGTAGGCGTCACTGCGAGCGGACTAGTCCATATACGCTTTACCACATCCGCTAAGTTTTCAGACCACACGATTTGACCACATGATTTGAAGCTGATGGATAAATGGATTAACAACAAAGATAAGACAATTGAAGAAGAAGGTCTCGTGGCTACGACTCAACGCGTGTGTGACCCCAGGCATTAGCCCAACGCGCTGGTCAGACCTTGAGTGCCTACCTGCCAGTGTGTGTGTGTGTGTGTTGTGTGTGTGTGTGTGTGTGTGTGTGTGTGTGTGTGTGTGTGTGTGTGTGTGTGTGTCAGCACGTGTGGGCTAATGCGTAGGTCAGACCTTGAGTGCCTACCTGCCATTTGTGTGTGTGTGTGTGTGAGTGTTGTGTGTGTGTGTGTGTGTGTGTGTGTGTGTGTGTGTGTGTGTGCACGTGTGTGTATGTGTGTGTGTGCGTGTGTGTGCGTGTGTGTGTGTGCGTGCGTGCGTGCGCGCGCATGTGTGTGTGTGTGTGTGTGTGTGTGTGTGTGTGT
>JADBJO010003218.1:86131-88631 GCA_016801955.1 Conus betulinus
GCGACAGTGGGAGCCAACCTCTGGTCACCTGACCGGTATTACTTTCAAAGCGTATGGACAAGCGGTCCTTTAACCCCGGTGGATAACGGCCGGTGGCGATCCAAACTTCAAAACCTACACAATACGTTGCAAAGCGAAGTAACACAGTGCATTTCAGTAACACAATGCACAAACCAACACATAAAGATTCATTTCAAAGGTAGATGACTGCAGGCGGAAACTGAATAAAACTTGAAATAAAAATAAACTTGAAATAAAAATAACAAAAAAAAGGGGGCAAACGCGTTACGAGAAAAATAAACGACGCGTTCCGACGCGTTTTCGACCTCTGTCACCTTCGGCAAGGTCAACAAAATTCGGGGGACAATGAAAACGAAGAACGAACTATCACTTATCTTCTTTTTCCTCCTCTGTCTGTATAGCCACTATTGACGCTACAACTACTGTCATCATATTATAACGAAAAAAGGCAGTAACCCTGTCTTCATTACTCTTTTAATATTTCCATCATTATCATCATCATTATTCCAGCTCACATTGTCTCCTTCCCAGCACCTTTGCTTTCATTCAATGTCCATTTTGAATCCAATTTGAGAAGAGAAGAGATCGCTTGTTCTTCCTTTTCATTGTCCTGAAGAAGCCGAAACAGGTCGAAGCGCGATGTGTTTCATCGTCTTATTGGTTTTTCCCTTTTGTCCAGTGGAAGAGTGCATTTTCATTTAAGTTTCTGTCAATACATATAAGGAGGTGAGGTAGAGGAGGAGGAGAAGGAGGAGGAGGAGAGAGGAGGAGGGAGAATAGCAGAGGTAGCAACAGCAGCAGCTGTAGTAGTAGTAGAATTGAAAGTGGTGATAGCAGTAGTAGTGGTGGTGTTGGAAGTACTAGGACTAGCAGCAGTAGCAGCAGCAGCAGCAGCAGCAGCAGTAGTAGTAGTAGTAGTAGTAGCAGTAGCAGTAGTAGTAGTCGTAGTCGTCGTCGTCGTCGTCGTCGTCGTTGTAGTAGTAGTAGTAGTAGTAGTAGTAGTAGTAGTAGTAGTAGTAGTAGTAGTAGCAGCAGCAGCAGCAGCAAAAAGAAGTGGCAGCAGTAGTCAAATTGCCCCCTGCCCCTAACCTATTGTGGAGCTAGGATGGTCACTGGAGGAGCCAGGAAGCTTCCCAGCCCATCGTTCTCATTCACGTGCACCAGCAGGTTCACGGGGCTGTGTAACCGGTCCAGGTCTTGAGGTTCATTCACAGCTGGCTGGTAATGACTTGTCAGCAAGGTGTTAAGGGACACACACCTCCAATATTGGAGGTGCTCAGTCATGCACAGTGGTGAGGAGCCACTTGAGAGCCAACTTCTACCCTTCAGGTGGATCAGGTCAGTGTGTGTGTGTGTGTGTGTGTGTGTGTGTGTGTGAGAGAGTGAGAGAGAGAGAGAGAGAGAGAGAGAGAGAGAGAGAGAGAGAGAGAGAGTCTGTGCCGGGCGTGCATGCATTTGGTTTATTTTTTTGAATGATTGGCTGGATGGTTCGTACGAAATTCTTCTTCTTTACACTGCCAGAAACATACGTCTAAATTACCTTCTTGTCTGTTTGAGAGCTAGACAAGAACTGGAGAAAGAATGCATGAAGGACCATTTTCTGCGAGATTTCTCCCAACAATTTCGGACTTTTTCCAGTATTTCAACTTTGGATCACAATGCCTCTGCTTGTGAGGGAGTGTGTGTGTGTGTGTGTGTGTGTGGTGGGGGGGGGGGGGGGATGTTACAGAAATCTAAGTGAATGATATTTTCTGCTCTGCTAGGAAGTCTCTCACTTCTTCTTCTCCCGGTTAACACTTTTCCATTTAGGATGATAAGAGTTTGGTTGTTGTTGTTGAGATGGTGGTGATGGCGATGACCATGGCGATGGTGGTGGTAGTAATGATGGTCTTTTGAGAACGCCTTGATGTAAAGGACATATCTACGCACATAGATAGATACATAAATGGATGCATAGACAGATAGACAGCGATAGAAAAGAGACAGATATAGAGTGAGAGATAGCGAGAGAGAGAGAGAGAGAGAGAGAGAGAGAGAGAGAGAGAGAGAGAGAGAGAGAGAGATCAGAGAGAGAGAGAGAGCCGAGAAGATCAAATGGCAGCGGCCGCGAAGCCACAGGTAAGGAAGATAATTATAGATGGAAAGAAGCCCAACGAACAAAGTAGAAGCGTTTTACTGTCAACTGATTATTTTCTCCTGTGTGCTTTATGGGTTTATTTTCATTTGCAGATGATCTTCTCTTCGCTGTGACTGCCCAGCCACTGCCCTTCCATAAACTGAAGAGTGTCTCCGTGAATTTGCCTGCGTGTCGGGCCTGCGTTTGAGTTAATGTCTATTTGCGTGTTCCCGTTCTATAGTTGGAATGATTTTTTCAGTAACAGCCGGGGGCTAGTAAGATGTCTATATAGCACCATCCATGTATGTCAGCTGCTTGGACGCATCCCAAAGGACATGCTGTACGGTAAACAGGCTGCAGGCT
>JADBJO010003218.1:93631-101131 GCA_016801955.1 Conus betulinus
GTGAAATCCCGCTGGACACAGTCCGGACAGAACCGATTGACCTCGGGAGAGAGGCTGCTGTACTCAGGACATGAAGAGGACAATGCCCCCCATACTCAAGGAGTCGCACTGATGTTGTCTACAACAGCTCAGAGAGCGCTTGTTGGGTGGGAAGCTCATGGCCCAAGATTCATCACGGCATCCTTCAGAACCAAGAAGAAGAAGATCAACATGAATGTAATACAGTGCTATACTCCTACAAATGACAGTGAGGAAACTGACAAGGACCAGTTCTACAACAGACTGCAGTCCATCATAGAAAAGTACCCAGAGAGAGATATCACCATCCTGATGGGGTTCTTTAACGTCAAGATTGGAAAGGACAACACTGGGTACGAGACCATCATGGGAAGCCATGGACTTGGGGACATGAACGAGAACGGTGAACGACTTGCAGACCTATGTGCACTCAACAACTTTGTCATCGGTGGCAGCAGCGTTTTCCCCCACAAGAACATCCACAAGGCCACCTGGGTTTCACCAGGTCACACAACAGAAAACCTAGATTGACCACATCTGCATCAATAAGAAAAAAAGAAGATCCATGCAGGATGTGAGGGCAAAAGAGAGAGGAGCAGACGTGGCTTCAGACCACACCTCGTTGTGGCCAGGCTCAAAATGAAGTTAAAGAAGAATTGGATGACGGCACATGCAGTACGACAAAAGTACAACGCCAGCTCTCTGAGAGATACTAACTAACAAGATCCAAGAATATAGAACAACTCTAGGCAACAAGTTTCAAGTACTGCAAGAACTACTGGAAGAGGAAGACGGTACACTAGAGGACAAGTGGAAGGAGATCAAGGAGGCAGTAACATCAACATGCCAGGAAGTGCTTGGCCACAATAAGCACCACCAACATAAAGAATGGATCTCGGCAGACAGCCTATGCAAGATCCAACAGAGGAAAGAGAAGAAAGTGGCAATCAACAACAGCCGAACAAGAGCAGAGAAGAACAAAGCACAAGCAGAACACACTGAAGCAAACAAACAAGCAAAGAGGAGCATCAGAACAGACAAGAGGAAATATGTAGATGATCTAGCAACAGAAGCTGAACAAGCAGCAAAACAGAGAAACAGGAAAGGACCGTACGACACCACCAATAAGCTGGCAGGAAAGTACAGGAGGCCAGAACGACCAATAAAAGACAGTGAGGGAAGGCAACTCACAGGAGAAGAGCAACAGAAGAACAGATGGGTTGAGCACTTCGAGGAGCTCTTGAACAGACCATCGCCAGACAACCCTCCAGACATCGAAGAGGCTGACTCAGACCTGCCCATAGACTGTGGGACACCAGCCAAAGAAGAAATTTGGAGGGCTATCAAACAGTTAAAGAACGGAAAGGCGGCAGAACAGAACCTGACAACATCCCCGCAGAGGCGCTGAAGACAGACATAGAGACCACAGTGGAGATGTTTTGGCCTCTCTTCAAGAAGATCTGGGAAATGGAGCAAGTGCCAGCAGACTGGAAGGAGGGATACTTTATCAAGATTCCCAAGAAAGGCGACCTTAGCAACTGCGCGAACTACAGAGGAATCACACTGCTGTCAGTGCCAGGAAAGGTTTTCAACAGAGTCATTTTGAGCAGGTTAAAGGATCCCGTTGATGCTCAACTCCGTGACTAGCAGGCTGGCTTTCGCAAGGATCGATCCTCCACAGACCAGATCGCAACGCTTCGCACCATTGTTGAGCAATCGAACGAGTGGAACTCATCCCTGTATGTTAACTTTATCGACTACGAGAAAGCCTTCGACAGCGTAGACCGAGTCACCCTGTGGAAGCTTCTCCGACATTACGGTGTGCCGGCCAAGATCACCACCATCACCAGAAACTCATACGAGGCTCTGACCTGTAGAGTCATCCATGGAGGGCAGCTCACGAAGGCATTCGAAGTGAGGACTGGTGTCAGACAAGGTTGCCTGCTTTCACCATTTCCATTTCTACTGGCAATCAACTGGATCATGAAGACCTCAACAGTTCAGAAAAGACATGGGATCCAGTGGACACCCTGGACGCAGCTTGACGATTTGGATTTCGCCGACGCCCTGGCACTACTTTCGCACACTCAACATCAGATGCAAAGAAGACAAGCAACAAGCCAACGTACAAGTTCTCACATCCATAAAGACAGGAGCAAGATTCTCAAGGCCAACACTGTCAGCACCAACTCGATCATGCTGGACAGCGAGACGCTAGAGGAAGTAGAAGCCTTTACCTACCTGGGCAATGTCATCGACAAGCAGGGGGGCACGGACACCGACGTCAGAGCAAGGATCACAAAGGCCAGGGCAACGTTCGTACAGCTACGGAACATCTCTGGAGCTCCAAGGAAGTGGCAGTCAACACCAACGTCAGGCTCTTCAATACCAACATCAAAGCAGTTCTATTGTACGGAGCGGAAACCTGGAGAACTACAGTTGCCACCACCAAGAAAGTGCAGTTTTCATCATCAACTGCCTGCGCAAGATTCTCCGCATCCGATTGCCAGACACCATCAACAGCAACGAGATCTGGGGGGAGAACAAACCAGCTGCCCGCAGAACAGGAAATAAAGAAACGACGTTGGAGCTGGGATTGGACATACACTGCGGAAGCCTGCAAGTAACATCACCAGACAGGCCTTAACACGGAACCCCCAAGGAAAACGAAAAAGAGGTCGGCCAAAGAACACCTGGCGCAAGGACCTGGAAGCAGACATCAGGAATATGGGAATGACTTGGAACCAGCTGGAGAGAAAGAGCCCAGGACAGAGATGCCTGGAGGTCTTGTACCCCAGGAGGGGTAATAGGCGATGATGATGATGATGATCCCATACATACATACAAACACAGACAGACAGAGACAGACAGAGACAGACATTTGAAAAAAAGGAGTCAGTAGGAGTGAGAGACAGACAGACAGACAGACATAGATACAGGCAGACACAGTGGGGAGAGATTCATTTGAAATGGAACAGATTAAAGACACTTTGTCACAAGTCAATGTTGTCAGTAATGAAATGAATTAGACAAGAGTGGAGAGGAGTGGGGCAGGAAGAGAGGATAGGAGGGAGGTACAGTCAGTTGGGGTTTCTGTGTCATGAAGACAAAGGCCATGGCCAGTCGTTATTCACGGTTGATGATTCACATATCATTACTCGATGACCATCGCAACGTTTCCAAAATGAAAGCGTGTCATTCTCAAACAATCTCACTTTTACTTTCAGATATGCGTAAGAGCCCTGACATGACCTTTTGGTGGTTGGCTGGACTATAAGCAACATTCTCTCTCTCTCTCTCTCTCTCTCTCTCTCTCTCTCTCTCTCTCTCTCTCTCTCTCTCTCTCACACACACACACACACACACACACACACACACACACACACACACACACACACATATGCACACATCTTTCTTTCTCTTTCTGTGTGTGTGTGTGTGTGTGAGTGTGAGTGTGTGTGTGTGTGTGTGTGTGGGTGTTGTTGTTGTTGTTGTTCTTCTTCTTCTTCTTTCTTCTTCCGTTTAACGTCTTCTCACATAAAGTGATTTCAGACGGTTTGTAGTGATAGAGTGTAAGATGAAAGTAGTATGAGTGCGTGCAATCATATGTGTGTGTGTGTGTGGGGGGGGGGGGGGGTGTTGTTATGTTTATGTTAACGGGTAAGTTTGTGATATGATTTTTAGAGTGCCACAGTTTGTGATATGATTTCTAGAGTACCCACAGTTTTTCAAGAAATACAGTAATTTCACCATGTCCAATGCAACTACTAGTTTCTGTTCTTCAATAGTGTCTCTGCACTAGAGGTGTATCTGATGAAGTTGGAAGCAGTCCTTTGAGTGGTGTCTTCATTACAGCACATTTTCCAGTGTTCACGTGGTCATATTTTTTTCCCGTTTTGGACACTTCATTTAAGTGTACAGTTGAGAAGTTAAAGTTAAGAGTGTATATAATACAATCTTATGTTGTATCTTATTTGTAAGCGACATTATATTAATGATTGAATTTAATTAGGATGAGCATGTATTTGTTCAAATGTGTTTGGGGAAAAAACTCTGATAAAAGTTCAGTTATAATTCAAAGGAATATTCCAACTGGGGGCTTTGCAATAAATGTTTAACAATTGAACACATGAAAAAATAATTATTCAGCATGTAAGGCAAGTTCAGTGAAGTCGATCCATCAGATAAAATTTCAGCACCTTCCCTTTGCACTACTATTTTAGTTCTTGCACAGTCCAGTAACAGGTGACTTACACTGAGAGGTTCCCCCCACACATACATGAGACATTTTTGCAGTATTTAGTTCGAGGTGAATTTAATCGCATGCGATGAATTAAGCTTTCTACGTCTCTGGAAATTGGAGTTTGGATTTTTTTAAATAGCGTTTTCGGGTTAATATCAGGGCTTGGTTTAACACACTTTTTATAATATAGACAATGGTTTTAAACACTTTTATAATATAGGCAATCTGTGCTTTTCAATAAATGTTTTAAATCTGTCGTTTGATGCTTTATTTATCAGTGCATAACATTCTGACAAATCCAAATCTATATTGCATGAAGTTGTGCCTTCAATATTGCGAGCTGCTCTTCGAGCAGCTTGGTCAACTCTCTCATTGGATGAAATGCCGCAGTGAGAGGGCACCCAGCAAAAAGTAATATTGACTCTCTTCATTGATAGAAGGTGCGTTACGTAATTTATTTCCCGTTATTATCTCATAACAAATCTTTGAATTTGGAGCTTGTAAAGCAGAAAGTGCTGATCTAGAATCACTACAAAGCAGAAGTTGACAATTTTTAGGGGAAGAATTTTGAATATACTTTAGAGACATTAGAATTGCTGCTAGTTCCGCGGTAAAAAATCGACAAGTTTTTCCCAAGATAATACAATTTCTCCACTTTTAAGGTTGGTATGATAAAAGCTGCGCCAGTGTGTGTGTGTGTGTGCGTGTGTGTGTGTGTGTGTGTGTGTGTGGTGTGTGTGTGTGTGTGTGTGTGTGTGTGTGTGTGTGAACTATAAGCAACATCATCATCTCTCTCTCTCTCTCTCTCTCTCTCTCTCTCTCTCTCTCTCTCTCTCTCTCTCTCTCTCTCTCTCTCACACACACACACACACACACACACACACACACACACACACACACACACACATCTTTCTCTCTCTTTCTCTGTGCGCGCGCGCGCGTGTGTGTGTGTGTGTGCGTGTGCGTGCGTGTGTGTGTGTGTGTGTGTGTGTGTGTGTGTGTGTGTGTGTGTGTGTGTGTGTGTGTGTGTGTGTGTGTTTATACATATATGTGTATGTATTTTCTCAAAATCCGGTATCATCCTTATCAACAAAGGCACTATATGCTAAATCTGATATTGTGCATTATCAAAAGGTACAGATAGAAAACATACCATGAAAAACAACATCACGAGTATCATTGGCTGTGAAGAAGAAGAAAGAAAGAAAGAAAGAAAGAAAGAAAGAAAGAAAGAAAGAAAGAAAGAAAGAAAGAAAGAAAGAAAGAAAAAGATTGGAAGAAGAAGAAGAAGAAGAAGAAGAAGAAGAAGAAGAAGAAGACAGCGAGCGATTTTCTCAGGTGTGCAGACAGGTGTGTCAGTTTCTGGTCTCTCACATGACAGGTGGAGCCGGGAGTAGAGAATTAGTGAACAGACCAAGCAGGTAGCCAAGAATGACGTCAGTGAACTTGACCAGCGCTGACACTGGACAGGGGTTGTCAGTCAGAGAGCGGTTATAGCGGCTGTTTGTCTTCCCGCAGGTTTGGCACTGATATCACACACACACACACACACACACACACACACACACACACACACACACACACACACACACGTACACACATACACACACACACACACACACACACACGCGGGCGCGCGCGCGAGCGCAACAGATATATACTCAAACAGTATGTTCCAGCACTATTCCTGCAAGTCTGTGATCTCACTCGAGCAGAATTTCACAGGTATACAGGAGTGGTATACTGAAGTTTATGTGCATATAGTACCAAATGTATCACATTTACACAGACGCTCACATGCGTACGCACGCTGCCCCCCCCCCCCCCCCCCCCCCAACCACACACACACACACACACACACACACACACACACACACACACACACACACACACACACACACACACACACACATAACACTCACGATTATGTGCGCGCATGGCGCGTGCACACACACACACACACACACACACACACACACACACACACACACACACACACACACACACACACACTCACAACACACACACACACACACACACACACACACACACACACACACACACACACACACACACACACACACGCACACACACACACTCACAAACACACACACACACACACACATACACACACACACACACACACACACACACACACACACACACACACACACACACACACACACACACACACTCACTCACTCACAGACAGACAGACAGACAGACAGAGAGAGAGACTCACCCGGCCCAAGCCACGCTGCTCAAGAGAAGCAAGGCACCAATCATTGCCAGGAAACGGAGGAACAGGCTTTGGTCAGTGTTGCCCATCTTCATGTTGAGACTGTGACCTTGAACTGCACAGAGAACGTGTTCCTTTTGAAGACCAACACATCACCAGCAGCATTAACCACAGCCACAACAACAACAACCCCTCCCCAAACAGCCCCTGTCTATGTTTTTGTTTCCCCCCTGATTTGCATTCTCTTCTCCTGCCTGTGTGGAAATTCACCCTTCCCACTCCCACCTCCACACCCACCCCCATCTTATTTCTGCCTCTGACACCCCTTTCTCCTCTCGTGTTGAAACAATCCTGTGTCCCCCCTCGCCTTGTGTCCCCTCTTCCCTCATCTCCCTAAGGTCTGACCAGAGGCAATCCTGTGTCCCCCTCGCCTTGTGTCCCTCCCTCCCTCATCTCCCTATGGTCTGACCAGAGACAATCCTGTGTCCCCCCCACCTTGTGTCCCTTCCTCCCTCATCTCCCTATGATCTGACCAGAGCGTTGGGGGTAATGCGTAGCTTGCACATCTGCTAGTGATACGTAAATCATACATCTGCAAAGTGATGCGTAGGTCGGACATCTGCTAAGTGATGCATAGGTCAGACATCTGCTAAGTAACGCATAGGTCAGGAATCTGCTAAGTGATGCGTAGTTCTGACATCTGCCAGGTAATGCGTAGGTCAGGCATTTGCAAAGTAAAGCGTAGGTCAGACATCTGCTAAGTAAAGCGTAGGCCCGACATCTGCTAAGTCGTAGCCATGAAACCCTCTTCTTAAGTTCTCTCATCTCAGTCATTATTCATTTATCCATCAGATTTTAATCATGCACAGCGTGGTCTCCAACCATAGCTGATGTAGTGTACTGTATGTGGATTAGTCCGCACGCAGTGACACCTTGAGGAAACTGAAACGGAAACGGAAACTTCGTCACCCCTACTTTCCCATACCAATCCCCATCCTCC
>JADBJO010003218.1:111131-121131 GCA_016801955.1 Conus betulinus
ACACTGACTCCATTCGTTCTATGTACGTTTCATCAATATCATGGCACCTGGTTCTGGTCCGTCCTGATTGCATTGACTGATAACATGCCACTTAATTTCAGGATTATATACACTTAATACATTTTATGCGCATTGAAGGTGTTGGAAGTTCCGGCTGCTGTTGCTGTACGAAATGTCACCTCGGTACAAAAAGCCTTTATGGTGCAGAATATTACCCGGATGCTGAAGCACAAAATGTGATGTTGATAAAAAATATCTTCTTAGTGCAGAATGTTATCCCTACATTTCAGCACAAAATGTCACCTCGCTATAAAATGTCTTCCTGGCGCAGAATGTTACCCAGAAGTTGTAGCACAAAGTCACCTCTTTTTAGAAAGCCACTTTGGTTGACATTTGTAGCAGGAGGTCATATATTAATGTCTGCTGCGGAACAAATTGTCGCGATTTCTAAATGTACAGCTTTGGGGTGTGGTTTGATTGATGACATGTGTTGTGTGATATGGGTGTACACGGGGGAACAGGAAAGGTGAGCATACCTAAATGATCTCTACCCTCAGATCTGGAGGCAGATCTTTAAAATGCCGCCTAAATCAAGTACAAAACAGACCAACAGTATTGCACACGGTTAATTGTGCTCCCAACAGACCCTTGTCTCAAAGCATTCTGTCTACAGAATAACAAAGACACAGACCCCGCTAATGCAATGCCATACGGTGACATCATCATTATCATCATCATCATCATCATCATCATATCATCATCATCACCATCAAAATCATAATCATTACTATTGTTATCATAATCATCCCCCCCCACCACCACCACCACCACCACCATCATCATCGACACCATCATCAACATCATCATCATCATATTACTATTATTATCATGATCACCACCCCACCCCCACAAGCACCAGCGCCACCGCTACCATTATCATCATCATCATCATCATCATCATCATCATCATCATCATCATCCATCATCATCATCATATCGTCAGTATCGGTATCGTACTCACCATCATTACCGTCATCGTCGTTGTTGTCTTCCTCATCGTTGTCGTCATCGGCAGAGATCATTGTCGTTCTTTTAACATAAAACACAAGTATCCTGAGATATTTTAAAGACTAGATTTACTTTCTCACACACCACCACCGCCGCCGCCCGCCATTACCACCATCATCAGAATACATCACTACGATCGTCAAAACTAGACTAGCAAGAAGATGGAGACGTGGCTGATCACCATTTACCTTCCCACTTCACCTCGTGTATTGAATTTTAAGCAAGGACCAGACAGACCCCATGCTATACAGTAAATTAACACGGGGGGGGGGGGGGGGGGGGGGGTGGTGGTGGAGGGGGGGGGGGGGTTTGTTCAATGGTGGACATAAATGCCTGACCCATTGTCGCTTACAAATGATCGATCAGTCACCCATGCAGATATACGTCACATTCTACGTCAACAGATTAATACGCGATAGGTGAAGTGATCATCGCGTGGACATGTTCGTTGCCATTCTTTCCGGATGTGGGGGGGGGTGGAGCTGGTGTCGGGGCTGGGAAGTGGAGGAGGGGAGGGGTACAGGGGGGACGCGCGTTGATTTAATCGTTCAGTCGAAAGTTCCTATGGCAACGTTAACATTGTACCGGTTTCCAAGTTATCTCAGGATAATGACGTAAAACTTTATCTTCCCCTCTTGAGTAAAAACGTTTTGTTAAAAACAAATTCTGAATCGTATTAATAGCTCTCGAGATGAATTCAATGTTACAATATGACTGCATCGAGAACATGATTATGTTTGCTTAATAAGTCGTGTGTTCACCTACGTTCCATTGATTTTGTTTGTTTTGATATTAGAAACATTTTAGTAGAAGAGTAGGCTATCTTGTGCAGGTAGCATTATATGCCGGACACATAGACACACACATGCACACAGACACACAGACACATAGACATACATACAGACGCACGCACACACACACACACACACACACACACACACACACACACACCACACACACACACACACACACACAGGCACGCTCTTGCGTGGGCGCACGCACGCAAACACACTCGCATGTGCGCGCGCAGGTACACATTCACATACGAACAACACACACACACACACACACACACACACACACACACACACACACACACACACCAACGCGCACGCGCAGGTACGCACATACGCACACACGCACGCCCGCGCGCGCACACACACACACACACACACACACACACACACACACACGCGCGCGCACGCACGCACGCACACACACCACACACACACACACACACACACACACACACACACACACACACACACACACCGCCCGCGCGCACATACACACGCACACACACACACACACACACACACGCGCGCGCGCGCGCGCACACGCACGCACACACACACACACACACACACACACACACACAGACAGAACCACAACAAGAAAACACACACACACACACACACACACACACACACACACACACACACACATGCGCGCGTGCTGTTGCAGTTTATATACTTCATCTCCGAAGAGAAAAAAGAGTTTACTTTTATCGTGACACCAAAAACGCTGCCGTGCCAGAGCTCCTTCGATGGAGAGCCTAGAGCGGAGTTGTGGCTGGAGGAGACAAGGGAGGAAGAACAGGGTCAAAAGAGATGTGGGACTCATCCTTTGATGTATCCAGCTGTGTCTAGACAGGTTGATAACAAAGGCGCAAATAGTTTCCCAATTCATTGTACCCACTCAGACAACGTGCTCGCTCTCCACAGACAAATTCAAGGGGTAATTACTGTAAATAATTGTGATTTTATTGCAGGCAAACGGAATTTCGAGTCTTCGGAGAATAGAAAACCCGAAAAGGCACATTCTGTCAAAAGACGTAAGTAGTTTTTAAGATATTTATCTGTGATGAAATTAGTGAACTGTAAGATCAGTATTAACCAAGAGCCGTCATTAAGACTGACTGAGTTCACTACGTTGAAATTAATCCTGCTGTCAATGAAATCGTAAAAAAAAAAAATGAAATAAATATAATAAAACCATAAAAATATCGCTGAGCATGTAAGCAGATTAACGCAGCTGTCTTGTATTTTCTATGAAATGACGGCAGAGTTGTGGGGAGTTTGGACAGAATTACAAAGTGTCTGAATCCTGGAATACATTGACCCCTGCACAACTGATTGCTTCATCATTCCTTAGAGTGGTCAATAGCCCAGCAGTGGACAACATAGTTTCTTCTCTTGTTGTTGTTGTTGCTGCTATTGTTGTCTATTATCGTGCTGCAACACATTGTCCCCTGTCGGAGAAAACATGATTCTTGCTGGTCTCCCTTGATTTTCGCTCTGCGGCTTACACCCCTTGAACGCCCACACAAAGACTTCCACCCGACGGACTTCTGTACGGTGAACAATTGCCCTAAGACTTTCGCCGGCCGGACTTCCGCCTACTGAACGCTCGCCGTAGATTTCCGTCTCACGGACTTTCGTAAGCTGGACGCTTGCCTGAAAACTTCATTATGACAGACATCCCTCCGCTGAACGCTCGGCCCCAAATTTCCGTCATGCGAACTTTCGTCCGCAGTACGCTTGCTCTAAGACTTCCATCAGACTGAATCCTCCCACTGGACTTTTCGCCCCTTAGATTTCTGTTCGTTTCAGCTTTGCCGGGTGAAAATGACACATTGGTGTGTTTGGCATGATAGGAGCTGTACGTAAAACAAGGATACGATTTTTTAAAAGAAAGTAATTTTTGTGCATCTTTTTTTGCAAGAAATACTGGATCATATGGAGAACAATGGCATCTCACTCTCTCTCTCTCTCTCTCTCTCTCTCTCTCTCTCTCTCTCTCTCTCTCTCTCTCTCTCTCTCTCTCTCAGAGCACACACACACACACACACACACACATATATATATATATATATATATATATATATATATATATATATATATATATATATATATATATATATCGCTGAGTTTGTAAACAGATTAAACCTTGCTGTCTTGTACATTCTATGAAATGACGGCAGAGTTGTGGGGATATATATATATATATATATATATATATATGAGACACCTATTCCCGGTTATGGCCCTTCACGACGAGAACATCCCCCCCCCCCCCCCCCCCCCCAACACACACCCAAACCACCACCACCACCCTTTCTCTCCCTCCCCACTCACTTCTCCTTTTCTAGTTCTCATCGTCCCACGATTTCTGATTTTCGCCTCATCATGCCCCATCTTCCACCCATTGCCTTCCCCCTCCCCCCTCCTCCACCCTCACCCTTTCCATAAAAAGAAGCTTCTGTCTGTGTTGATAAGCTTTGGCTTTCATACTTTTCAAATTGAATCTTGATTCCTCCCTTGTCTTTCCACTTCGCTTTGTCCCGTAAGTGACACTCTGTGTGTGTGTGTGTGTGTGTGTGTGTGTGTGTGTGTGTTTGTTTGTACGTTCACACGCACAGGTGCGCGCGTGCAAGTTTATGTAGGAGGGGGTGGGGGTATGCATGCAGGCGTATATATGGGACCGGATGTATTTGTCGGAGAGAGAATTGTTATCAAGAGAGAGTCACTTGTATTTCTTCCCCCCCCACTCCCACCCAACCCCCTACTTTTCTTTTATTTAAATTTTATGTGAGTGATGTTCCTTGTCCATGCCGTAGCTGTGGTCGGGTATTGTGCTCCGTGTTTTGATCAGTGACGAATAAAGTTTCTCCGAGGAAGGCAAGATTGCCGAAATATAAGTGGAAAACGTACAACTTGTTTTGTCTTTCTTCTTTGCTGAGAACAAGATATATATATATATATATATATATATATATATATATATATATATATAAGTCCCGTGAGGAAGACCAAGAGGACTAAATCATGGAAAGATAATAAACTTCAATGTGGTTGTTGTTGTTTGGTTCTTTGTTTATATATATATATATATATAGAGAGAGAGAGAGAGAGAGAGAGAGAATTATGCGCAAAGCTTACTCTTACGTTTTAGATTGAAAAGAGATAGGGAGATAAGCTTTCATATCTGCAGTGGTAGATAATTTTGCCTATTAAACTGTATGTGCTTGAGTGGATGAATGGAGAATAATGAATGCTTCTCAAAATAAGGCTTCAGCAAGCGTATAGTCTCCGGGAGTGAGACAATCTCCAAAAGGGGGGAACCCACTAACATAGCATAACTCCTCGTCAGATATCTCCAAAAAGGGGGAACCCACTAACACAGCGTAACTCCTCGTCAGATACCTGAATTTCGAAATCTGATGATTTCTCCTCAGTGATCTCGAAAAGTCATAACTTAACCCATCTGCCTTTTAGGTTTTATGCAGAATGCTATCCCAGAAAAAGGCTGGTATACAATACCACAGTATATTTGTTGAATTAAAAAAAAAAAACACCCAAGGTCCCACCTAAGAAGCAAAAGAAAATTACGAAACAACAAAATAAGCTACATTTTCTTGTGGAAAATAGAAGATATATAAAAAAAAGATAAGACAAGTGCTGAGGGCCAACTCCTGGAATGAATCAGCAAGGGACTGAACTGCAATGAAGCAAAAAATTCCAAGGGCAAATAACTGAGCTCTATTCCAGTAATTTTCAGAGCAGCATGGTGTTGCAATGACTGCAAGAAGTATGGAATTATAAGCAAAGCTTGCTCTTATGTCTTAGATTGAAAAGAATAAGGGGCGATATGCTTTCATATCTGAAGTGGTAGATAATTCTGCCTAACTAACAGTATGTGCTTGTGTGGGTGAATGGGGAATAACAAATGCTTCTCATAATGAGCCTTCCGCAAGCTTATAGTCTCCAAGGGGGAGACAATCTCCAAAAGGGAGGAAAGCTCACTAACATATCATAACTCCTAGTCAGAAACCGGTATTTCGAAACCTGATTGTTTCTCCTCAGTTACCAGGGGCATGTATTTATTATTCCCCATTAAAAACTAAAGGGCAGAGGAATCAAGTTAGGTCTTTTTTTTTGTTAGGATTTGTATTACCTACCACTGCACATATGAAAGCTTACATTCCCCTATTGTTTCAGTCTAAAGCGTAAGAGTAAGCTTTGTTCATAATTTTCTCTCTCTCTCTCTCTCTCTCTCTCCTCTCTCTCTCTCTCTCTCTCTCTCTCTCTCTCTCTCTCTCTCTCTCTCTCTCTCCTCTCTCTCTCTCCCCTCCCCCCACCCACACACACACACACACACACATCACATCTGTGTATCTGCCTGCCTGCCTATCTCTCTCTCTCTCTCTCCCTCCCATCTCTCTCTCCCTCTCCCTCTCTCTCTCTCTCTCTCTCTCTCTCTCTCTCTCTCTCTCTCTCTCTCTCTCTCCTCTCTCTCTCTCTCTCTCTCACACACACTCTCTCACACACACACACACCACACACACACACACACACCACACACACACACACACACACACACACACACACACACACACACATGCGCGCGCGCGCGCGCGCTCGCGAAGAGACAGAAAATAAGAAAGAAAAAAAACATCAGTTCTCCTTCAGTCGTTGCTCAAGTGTGGGTGGCCTTTAGTATAATCAGTGATGTTAGTAGACTGGATAAATACACCAGAAGAAAACGGTGTTCTTGAAGGTAATGGTGGCTACTTTATTCTGAACCAATTTTCCGCCTTACTGCCTTCTTCTGGTTCAATGCTGGAACATGATAACACAAGAGGACATACGAGTAGTGCCGGAATGGAGAATTAAGGAGGTGGTGGATGGGGTGGGGTGGAACGCAGAGGGGAGGGGGGTGGATGTGGGGGATTAGAGATGGGATGGGTTTGGGGAGGGGGGAGGGGGGTAGCATATTGGCAGGTTGAGGGGAAGAGTTCGATGCTGACGGGAAAGTGGGGCTGGGGGGGGGGGGGGGGGGGATGGTGGTGGGGGGTGAGAGGATAAAAGAAGGTGGTGAATTGGGAGGATGGAGGGAAAAGGATGAGGTGGGAAAGTAGGGGTGATGAAGAAGGAAGAAGGTGGAAGGCGAGGGGGGACGCAGGCTTCTTGCAAGTTGGAATAGGAAGAGGGTTCTGAAGGCAGACATAAGATGGGGGTGTTTGGGGGGGGGGGGGGGGGGGGGGGGGAGGTGGTAGAGAGTGGGCAGGGCGTAGTTCCACAAAATAGAAAATGAAACTGCAGGTCATATAAAAAAAAAATGTATGGGTAGGGATTTTTGCGGAGGGGTAGTCGTCGTCGTCGTCGTCGTCGTTGTGTTTTGTTGTTATTGTTGTTGTGATTAATGCTGTTAGTGCTGGTGTTGTCTTCAAAAGTTCAACGTTATTTGTGCAGTGGCAGGAGGGCAAAAAAGCACTCGCCGTCATAGTTTCAACATGACAATGGGCAACATTGACAAACGCTTGTTCCTGCGTTTTTTGGTAATGGTTGGTGCGCTGTTTTTCGTCAGCAGCGTAGTTTCGGCCGGTGAGTCTCTCTCTCTCTCTCTCTCTCTCTCTCTCTCTCTCTCTCTCTCTCTCTCTCTCTCTCTCTCTCTCTCTCTCTCTCTCTCTCTCTCAGCTGCTAAAGAATTTAAGCATAATTCGATCACTTCTGCTGAATGGAGAAACTTTTCAAACTAACTTGCCTGTAGGCACAAACTTGGACTGTGCTCCACTAAACAGAGCGATAGAGCAATGGGAAATTGAGGATGCTATAAAGCTTTGAAATATGGAAAGGCATCTGGTTCCGATGGATTAAGTGGTGAATTTTATAAAAACTCTTCTCAAGAAGTCATTCTATTTTTAGTTCAATACTTCAATAAACTGTTTGATTCTGGTAGTTTTCCTAAAAGTTGGTCTCAGTCTATCATTCTACCCTGTGTATAAAAAGGGTGATCCTGATTGTCCTGACAATTACAGGGGTATTTCCTTACTAGATATTGGAGGCAAGTTGTACAGTTATATCCTTAATAAAAGACTTACTGATGGGTCGAAGATAATGATTTAATTGATTCATCTCAAGCTGGTTTTAGACGAAATCATAGTACAGTTGATCACATTTTTACCTTCTGGCACTAATTCAAAAGCAGTTACTCAATCGGAGCAAGCTATACGTTGCCTTTATTGATTTCAAAAAGGCCTTCGACTTAGTTAACAGGCAGTACCTTTGGATGATATTAAAGAAGAAAGGAATCAGAGGTAAAATGTACAAAGCTGTCAAAGGCATGTATGAAACTGTCAAAGCTAGTGTAAAAGTGAACAACCAGTGCACTGAACCATTCTTCTTCTGTCCTCGTGGCCTGAGACAAGGAGACACAACTGCAGTCCAGTTTTATTCTTGCTATTTATTAATGAACTTGCAATTGATGTAACTCGAAATGGTAAACACGGTGTAAATCTATCTCCAGATTTAATGGAAATTTTGATACTACTTTTTGCTGATGATGTTCTGTTACTATCTTTCTCGGTTATTGGTCTGCAACGACAGTTGAATATTTTGAGGGATGCTTCGCATAGAATGCATTTATCAGTTAATTTAGATAAAACTAAAGTGGTCGTCTTTCGCAAGGGCGGTTACATTGCAGCGAGAGAAAAATGGTTCTTTGGTAGCAATAAGCTAGAAGTGGTCAATCAGTATAAATACCTTGGTATCATTTTTTTTCTCCCTCCCTCTCTTTCTCCTACGCTATGGAAGATAGAGCCGCGAAAGCAAAGAGAAGAGTTGTATGTATCTTAAAACTGCTGTGGTCCCTCGGAGAAAAGCACCCAAAAGTGTTCTTTAAATTATTTGATTGTCAAATCCTACCAATGCTAACTTACGGCTCTGAAGTTTGGGGATTGATTGCAAATCAGAATTTGATTGAAAAAGTACACCTCTTTGCGTTGAAAAGATTGTTAAATGTTAGCGTTAAGACACCTAATGTCCTCGTCTATGGTGAATGTGGTAGATATCCTCTTTATGTTCATACTTATACAAGATGTGTTAAATATTGGTTGAAACTTTTGAGAATGTCTGATGAGCGTCTGCCTTTAAAATCTTATAAAATGCTGTTAGCTCTTCATTATAAAAATCAGAACAATTGGGTTTCTGCCGTATGCTTTACTTTATACAATATGGATTCGGACATGTATGGGAACACCAAGGTGTTCAGAATATTCATCTTTTTCTCAGAGAATTCAAGCAAAGGCTAATCGATTGTTTCATTCAAGGATGGGAGGCTCAGTTGAGAGATAAAAGTCGGTGTACATTTTATATGCATCTTTCAAACAATCCTTTGGTACATCTCAATACTTTTATTCGACCTAAAACAGTGTGTACTGAAAAAAGACCTTAATCAGATTTAGACTAGGTGTTTCAGCATTACGTACGCATCGGTACCGATACTCTAACAATGTCTCCCCTAACTGCCCATTTTGTGAGAGTGTCCCAGAAAGTGAACTTCATTTTATATGCGTCTGTCCCAAATACTCAAACGTTAGAGAAAAAATACATTCCCTGTAAGTATTACAATTACCCTTCTTCTTTCAGGTTATCGTTACTGATGTGTGACACTAAATGTATGTGCAGACTGGCAGCATATCTAACTGATGCATTTAAAATCCGTAATCTTGCTATATTTCGTCTACGGGTTAGTATGGATGTTAAATATGTTCATTTTCAATGGAGTATCCTGACATGATTTCCCTTTGTGCCCCCCTCCCCTTGACATGGGCAGAGGCCTGGCTCATTAAACATTTTAAGACATTGTATCCCCTTGACAATAAGACAATAAGCCAATGCCAATAAAAGATGCGAGTGTCAGATATCCGTGTCAGTGTCTTTGTGTGTGTGTGTGTGTGTGTGTGTGTGTGTGTGTGTGTGTGTGTGTGTGTGTGTGTGTGTGTGTGATATCAGACCCAAACCTGGAAGAAGACAAACAGCCGCTGTAACCGCTCTCTGACTGTCAACCCCCCCGTACAGTGTCAGCGCTGGTCAAGTTCACTGACGTCATTATTGGCTACCTGCTTGGAATGTTCGCTTGCTCTGCTCTC
>JADBJO010003218.1:126131-131131 GCA_016801955.1 Conus betulinus
CCCAACTGCCCAACAAGCCAGCTGGGAGCAATCATGCATCACCCTTGGAAGCCTGCGATGTGTTCACATACTCTGGACCTCATACGTCTCTGATTCCTGAATCTTCCACACATGGAATCAGTCACTCTGTCTGGATTCTTTCATGGGTCACTTGGAATCCATGAGTCTGTCCTCCAACACAGCACAAAGCAGCACACAGGAGCCAGCATGCTCCTGACTCATGTTGGTGGTGAAGCAGTCTTCCTCTGCAATGTTTCCTCACTACTTTGAAGCATCACATAATCCAAACAAATGTCACCATGCAACAGAGAAACACACAGTTCTAAAGCTGCTCCCTCCACACATGTCTTCCTAAAGGGCTGGCCGCACAGAGGCGCGTGGACATACTCCTGTAGCACGGATGAAGATGATGTGGATCGCCACAACTGCTCACAGCAGGTCGGCAGGTGGAACTAGACCAGTCGAATCTTGCTGTAAAGTCCAAGTCCAAAGCTGACATTTTTTTTTCCCCCTCGTTTCTCTCTCGAAGCTTGGAAGAAAGGAAAGATCTGATGAAGTGACCATTGTGATCAAACCCAATGGACGTGTAAAACTATGGAGGAAAGTCGAAGAGAAGTGGTCAGTGCTTTCTCTGTGCAGTGTCCATCTTGGCCCGAAGACTACATTGAAATTGATGGTATGGAGGTGCATTTTGTATGACAGAGTTGGACCACTGGTGTTCGTGGAAGGCAATATGAACACTCAGACGTGCAGTGATGTGCTAGAAATTAACTTTCTGCCGTTTGTTGCCGGCCATCACCCAAACAAACGTTGGTACCTGCAAGATGACAACACCTCTATTCACCGCGCGGCTCACACCGAGACCTGGAAGCGACAGCACGAATGCCCCGTGTTTTTCTGGCACCTCACAGTCCAGATCTAAATCCGATCGAGAACGTGTGGCATTCCGCAAGTTTCACGTGGAAAAAAAAAAACAATCGCGCATTAGTACTGTCGCAGATCTGTGCTGAGCACTCACCACTTTCTGGAATCAACCGACTGTTGCCTACCTCCACTCCCTCTACGACTCTCTCCCAAGACTGTCAGCATGTTTTGAGCCGGAAGGCCAGATTACCAAGTATTAGCAAGTTCTGTTCGGCCTTAAGGTAAGAACAAGTTCTCAGCTCAGCGCCGGACATGTGGGGGGACAGACTTCTCCCGTGAGTGTACCACCACCACCACCACTACTACTACTACTATTGTTACTACTACTGCTGCTGCTGCTACTACTACTGTTCTACTACAACTGCTACTGCTGCTGCTACTACTACTACTACTACTGTTGCTGGAGCTGCTGTTACTACTGCTATTCCTCCTCCTCCTCCTCCTGCTCCTGCTCCTCACCTCCGCACGTATTGACATAAACTTAAATGAAAATTTATTCTTCCGCCGGACAAAACGGAAAAACAATTACAAGATGAAACACGACGCGTTTCGACCTGTTTCGCCTTCACGGCAATGAAAAGAGAGAACGAGCGATCACTTATCTTCTCAAACTGGGTTCAAAATGGACGTTGAATGAAAGCGAGGCTGTTGGGAAGGAGACAATGTGAGTCTGAAATAATGATGTTGATAATGATGGAAATATTAAAAGAGTAATGAAGAGATGGCTACTACCATTTTTAGTAATGATATGACGGAAGTAGTTGTAGCATTAACGTGGCTACACAGACAGGCGGGTAGAAAGAAGATAAGTGAATGCACGTTCTTGGGTTTCATTGTCCTAAATTTTGTTGACCTTGCCAAAAGAAGGCGAAAGAGGTCGAAACGCGTCGGGGTTGTTTTTTGTTTGTTTTTTTGTTTTTTTTTTTTTTTGTGTTGTGTGTGTGTGTGTGTGTGTGTGTGTGTGTGTGTGTGTTTCTCGTACTGTGTTCGCCCCATTTTGTGTTATGTTTATTTCAAGTTGTATTCAGTTCCCCCCTGCATTCACCTAACTTTGAAATGAATTGTTTTTGTGCATTGTGTGTTACAGAAATACACTGTGCTACCTCGCTTTGCAACGTACTGTGTAGGTTTTGAGTTTTGGATCGCCACGGGTCAGTATCGACCGCCGGGACGTAACCACGTGTCTGTGCGCGTCGTAAGTGACACCGGTCAGACCAGAATTTGGGGACTGTCACTCGAACCACGAAAATTCCCATATGGAGTGACCCATCGGTCATACCCCAAAAGAGCCCCATATTGGAAAGCAGGTGAGTACTTGAGACACCGAACCTTCAACCACAAGTTTCTGTTTTTAATCGGCACAAGTTCCTGTTTTTAATCGGCACGTTTTAATGGACAAGTGCGTGTGTACAACAAGCAAAGCAGAAGCACTCAGTCCGTGAACTAAAGGTACAATACATTCCATCAAACACATCGAGATGCCACAATTCTCCAGTTCAGTTCATGTATGTACAGTGATATGTGGGAAAATGTCAGAAGGTATCAACCTTTCTATACGTCGTTGTCTTCATCTGTTACTTCCCACAGGATTCTGGTATGGATACCACTTGTTACGAAATTCTGTGGATCGCATTTCTATGCAATGAACACATTTTTTCAAAAGTTATATTTGCCCTTCAACTCATGACAAATGTGTTTGAGATCTGGTTTGATCTCATTGGTTTTACTTTTATAAGCAAGATATTTTGCAAACAGGATGATTTGGTCTGACTCTTCGTCTGTTTTCATTTGTTCTCGATTGCCAAAGAATACCAGTTATATATCAAAATTGATTCTTAAACATCTTCAACCCACAAGTTGTTTCAGTTTCAGTTTCAGTTTCATCGCTGTGTCACTGCGTGCGGACAAGCCGCTATATACGCAGCACGTCATTCGCGAAGTTTCAAGACCCTACTGCAGAACGATTTAAAGCTGATGGATAAATGAAGGAGTGTTTAAGTCGAGGGAATTTAAGAAGAGGGTCTCGTGGCTACGACTTTGGAGATGTCTGACCTACGCATTAGCCCAATGCGCTGGTCAGACCTTGGGTACCTACCTAGCATTGACCATGCCATGATAATCCGCGCGCGCGCGCGCGCGCGCGCGCGCGCGCGCGCGCGTGTGTGTGTGTGTGTGTGTGTGTGTGTGTGTGTGTGTGTGTGTGTGTGTGTGGATGTTTAAGCGTGTGTGTAAACTGTGGGCTTCTGTGAGCATGCTACTGCACTCATGCATCTGCTCATGTATGTATATGTGTGTGTCTGTATGCTTGTGTGTGTATGTGTGTGTGTGTAATTGACGTGCTCCACCTATAACTGGCCGTAAGCTGCTTCCTGTCATTGTGCAGGCTTTGTGGGGAGCTTTGGGGCATGGATACGTGACACGTTGGCTCTGGGAATAGTTCCTGTCATGGCCACGTGACACTTGAGCTCTGGCAAATTTTTGAGCATGCACATGTGTTCTGTTGAGCCTGGGAAGCTTTGCGCATAGACACTTGACATCTTGAACTCTGGGAAGTTTTGAGCATGGAGACGTGACATAGTGAGCACTAGGAAGCTTTGAGCGTGGGCACGTGACACTTGAGATCTGGCAAGCTTTGAGCATGGTCATGTGACATGCTGAGCTCTGGCAAGCTTTGAGCATGTCACATAACATATTCAGCTCAAGGAAGTTTTGAGTATGGACACGTGACATGGTGAGCTCTGGGAAGCTTTGAGCATGGACATGTGACATGGTGAGCTCTGGGAAGCTTTGAGCATGGACACGTGACATGCTGAGCTGGCAGAATTAGTTTTGTGTTTTGTTTTGTTTTGCAAACGCTCAGTTCCATTGCCTTGAGAGTGAGCTAAACAAAACAGTTTTCACTTATCTTCTCTTATTCAGCACAAAATGGGTGTTGAATGAAAACGAGGCCATTGGGAAGGGGACCTGGGAGTTGAAATGTGTGACTGCTCGTTTTTCGTTTCCGTTTTCCTGAATTGTTTTCTTTTACCTGAAGAAGACCTAACAGGTCGAAATGCATCGTGTTTCGTCCCTGTGATCTGTTTGTCTGTGTTGTCTTGCGGAACTAATAACATTTCTTTTTAGAATGTTTTTCAGTTTCCGCCTTCAGTCACCTTGGTTGGAAACTGCAAGACCTTAGTTGAAACGCACATCAATTTGTGTTACTTAGATTCTACTGTGCCACGAGCACTATACTGATAAGAAACTGGCTGGTCTGAAACAACAAAGCTATTTGTTTCATAAAAAGACCCACCTGTCTGCTCTCATATATTTATCTATCTACACATTTGTTGCAGGAATGTCTCTGAGTGTGGTGTGTGTGTGTGGGGGGGGGGGGGGGGGGGGGGGGGGGGGGGGGGGGGGGGGGGGGGGACTGTGGATGCTTTCTACCGATGATTTGCTTCCACGTACCTCGTTTTCGCTTGGTATTGCCCGGTGTGATCAATGTAACTCAACACATGTCAGAAATGGAGCGAGCCCTTAAGATTGGTATATGTGGAATGTATCGTAAAGCTTCCATTTGTATAGACTGTCACGTCTGTGATCATTGGTGCAAGCTGTTATTTTAACGTGTATCCATATAATTCTCTTGTCTCTGAGTTTGATTAGGAAAAACACAAATCAATGTACATGTGATGTTCGACGCTATCAGCATTGTTTTCTTTCAAATACTCTGCTGTTTATTTCAGATTAAGCACGTTATCTTACGTCTAGACCGAGGGGGACGGTGGTCTGTTCAGAAAGTGAGAGTGTGTTACAATCGCAGGGACCATATTTGTACATCTCCAGATTCGAAGGAGGTTGTCATTCGAAAGCATCATAAATTCCCGTGTAAGACCTGTTTCTGTGTCTGCCTTTCTCTCTGCGCCTCTCTAACAACTAGTTTTACTTGTTCTTTTTTAGTTCTTTTCATTTTTCCTGGTTTGTTCGTTCGTTAATCTGTCATATGTTTTATAGATGCATTGTGCTGCTGTTGTGCCCCTGACAAGTCAGAACCAGCACATCCGACTCTGGCTTGTTTTTTATACCAGAGTGAA
>JADBJO010003218.1:136131-138631 GCA_016801955.1 Conus betulinus
GTGTCGATTGTCAGTGGAATGGCAAGGGCACACTCCTTCTACACTGCCGATGGTCTGCACCTGGGTCATTCTGCCATGGCTCTTTCTGCTGCATTGAACATGCCACATGTCCCAGTAAGGGTCCCAAGCTCTACAGAAAATCAAGCCAACACAACGAGTCTGGTTCTTCTTCCGCAAGAACAAAATCAAAACAGTATTTTTTTTCCATTCGTCATTCCATTCGTCATAAAACACGTTTCATTCAAGAACTTTTGCTACCCTTTCAGATGCAACATTTAAAAAAAAAAAAAAATCGTTTTTTTTGTCTTTTGTTGTTGTAGGCGTAGTTTACCCCTCCCCCCCCCCCCCCCCCCCCCCCCCCCCCCAAAAAAAAAAAAAATGCAGGATATGTCCATCAATTACGGTTTGTTGAAGAATCAGCTTGTAGTAAGTTGTACAAATAAAACTTCACATTTCACTTATGACTTATGATCGGCTAAAGCAATCAATGGAACGTTTATATGTCGCTCATGTGCATGTGGGCCAAGGAATAAGAACAGTTAGAAGGATAGGCAATGTCACTCGCCTGTATTAGTTTTTATTGGGGTATTTCCGTAGAATCCCTTCCAAAACCAGAGTTTCGTTTCACTCATTGTCTTTTGCCCTAATTCCTAATTTATTTGCGTTTCTCATTTTGGTCCTCTTTGTTTCTAGTTTATTTGTTATTTATTTGTGATGTCTATACTGTCGTGCTTCAAATTCATTACACTGCAGTTTAAAATTGTAGTTACAGACTCTTCAACCATCAGCCCACGCTGATCTCCCAATGTTTGTCACACCTGTCTGCTTTGTTGCCAACTTCTAAGTTATCTAAAACGACGCCCCCAAAACCCCCCCCCCCCCCCCCCCCCCCACCCTCTCTCCGCAATATCTACTACATTGTCGTTACTTTAAAGTTGATTTGTGCAGCTCTTTCTGTCGTCATGACTACATATTGTTCTCACATTTTCAGATAAGATAATAGCAGTATCTTCGTAAATATTACAATCTGTTTTGCCACCTTGAACTGTTCTAATCTAATCAGTGTTTTTTTTTTTACTGTTTTAACACTATGTGAACATTTTCCTATTAATCATGTTTATATGCTTGGTCCAGATTTCTTACTTGTTACCATGTTCCAGTTATGTCATTGAATGTTGTTGTCCTTCTAGCTCTCGTACTGTCCACTTTGGCTCAACATGATATTTTTGTTCCGGTTGATGTTTTACTTCCTTACAGTTTACCCTAATGTACTGTTTTGTCCCGTATGATCTCTTGTGGTTCTTATGCATTTATTTTTTTTATTTTTTTTTGTTTTGTTTTGTTTTGTTTTTTGATACAGTATATCCTGTTTATCTAGTGCTTTGTTGCCATTGTTCCGATTTTTTTCTCTATAAGATTTGGCGGGTCCTGTCGATTGTTTTGCTGCCAGATTTCATTGCCAGTCAGTCAAAGAGCCTGTTGTCACGTTTCAGTTGATGTGTTACGGCATGTTGTCCTGTTTGTATTCTTGTTCCCACCCGTTAGTTCATCTGATCACAATTTTTTACATTACTATTGTTGTCAAGTTTGGATTATTGCATGACCATTGGAATTTTTTCTGATTACTCTCTCTCGTTGCCATGTTAGATTTATCTTATTATGGTTTGCGCTTTCCAGTTCATGCCTTGTTTTCAATTTCCAGTTGATTCAGTTTCGGAGTTTTCCATTTACTGTATTGTTTTCCTATCGTCATTTTTTTTATTTGGTTTTGTCATTCCGGTTTTTTTTTAATTATTATCTCTTTTCTTCTCATAGCGATTACTGTTGACTTGACATACTGCACCTGGTGACGTTACCGAGTGTTCGCTTTGTAGCTGAAATACGTTTTTTGCTAACTTCTTGTTTACGTCAGTCATTACTCCCCTACCCCCGTTTATCTTCCCGTCCCCCAGCTTGTTAGATCTTATTGCCACCTGAAATCTGCTTTGGTTAAGTTAAAGTCTCGTTGACACAACCGTGGTTATCTTGTTATACCCCCACCCCAGCTTCGTGGTCACTGTTGATGTTAGCATTTTCAAATTCATCTCCGTTTGAGTTTTCTTTTGTTTTGTTCTTTTTTCGAGTTAAATTTCTTGCCTGCATCTTCACGTTTATCTTTAAAGGGTAAATTCCTGATTATTGTTTAGTTTTCCATCTTCTTCAGCTCATTCATTGCGGTTCTTGTTTTGGTTTTTTTGCTTTGTTTTGCTTTTTGTTTTTCCCTTGTTTTGTTTTGTTTTTGTATTTTGTTGTTGTTTGTTGTTGTTGTTCTTGTTGTTTAGTTTTTGTTTTGCTTTGCTTTGCTTTCCTTTGCGGCGGTTGTTTGCCCATTTCAGTTACTTCCTTGTTGCCAGTTTTCACGTTATTACATGAAAAATAAGTTGTGTAGGTGTCTCTTTGACACTTTTCAGTTGATGCCGTTGCGATGCCACTCATGCCCATTTCTACACCCCCCCCCTCC
>JADBJO010003218.1:143631-148631 GCA_016801955.1 Conus betulinus
ACGGGTCCACTTTTTTACAGGCCTAATGCAATATATTACAGTGACACCACCGCCACAACCAGCGCCACCACCACCATCACCATCATCATCATCATCATCATCATCATCATCATCATCATCATCAGTATCACTATCATTATCACCCATCATCAACGTCATCGTCGTGGGTTGTCCTCCTCGTCGTTGTCGTCGGCTGGGGAGATTGTCGTTCTTTTAAAATCAAAATAACAGGACGAGAAGATATGTTCGAGACTAAATTTACTTTTTTACATGTCCAGCGCCGCCACCATCACCAACATCATCACAATGCATCACTACGGTTGTCAAAGCTAGCATCGTCACTGGCAATGAGAGGTAAGCATTGTTGCTCACCATCACCTCCGTACTTCACCTCATGCATTTCATTGAAAACACAGTCACCGATCCCACACTCTGCAGTAAATCAACTCTAGGGGACCATTTGTTCAACAGTGGACATACATATATAGCCCACTGTCGCTTTCAAATCATCGATCAGACACACACACACACACACACACACACACACACACACACACACACACACGCCACGCACGCACGCACACACGCACGCACGCACGCACGCACGCACGCACGCACACACACACACACAACACACGCACACACACACACACACACACACACACACACACACACACACACACACACACACACACACACACAACAAATATACGCCCCATTCTGCGACTACAATTAATACGCGATACGTGAAGCATCAGTCCGTTGACATGTTAGTGTGATTCTTTCTGCGTTTTCGAACAACAAATCAATAAAGATTAGAAAGCAAATAAACCCAACAAAGCCAGTATTGAAACAACCGAACATCGGTGGACGAACTGACCAGCAATGTAAAGCTAAGTTTAAAATGCATTCTACTTCAGTTCCACAAGACGTGACAGACACAGCAATAGTTAGCAAAGGAGTTAAACACGTGGGTTCCATATTAAGATAATTTGATTAACAAATCAAGGGAAATGATTTGATTCACAAATAAAGGAAACGGACACAAAATTTGTCCCACGCTTTCAAGGGTATCTTTACAATCGACGGAAGCACAGACAACGCAAATTGAATTCTTTGGTCGTCCATAATTGTGAAAAAGAAACCAAACAAACAAAGGAGTTCCTAGTTCAGTGTTGGAATCGGGCGAGGGATAGGGTGGTGTGGGAAAGCTGGAATGGGAAAGGTGTACTGAAGATAAGGGGGGAGGTGGGGTTTTTTTTGGTGCATGTTTTGGGATGGGAGGGGGAGCTACGGTCGGGGTTGGGGAAGGGGATGGGGGATAAGGAGGAGGCGCTAATCATGTCAACTGTTCATTTAAAAATTCCCACAGCAGCATTACCATTGGCCCGATTTCCAAATTATCTGAGCATAACGACATTAAGCATGTGTTCGTTTTTTCCCCTTTTCATTGAAAGCGTTTTTCAGATACTTCTTTTTGTCGTTTATTCTTCGGTCTCTCTTGCTTTCCACTGTCCTCACATTCATCCTCTGTAATCCACTTGTCTGATGTGTCCTCCATCTCATCATTCCCATTTTGTTCACATCCTTCCATTTCTGTCTTATCTGTGTTTTGGACGATGGATGTACTCTTTTCCCTCAATTTGGACAAACACTTCATATCAATAATCCCCCCGCCCACCCCCACTCCCACCCTGCCCCCGACACACACACACAATTTTGAATCTACACTGGACATCATTATACTAACACACCCACCCATCCCCACACTCCCCACACACACCCACATAAACACACAATTTTATACATTCCAGATCATCGCATCACAACTGGAATGCGCATTTCACATCATTATAAACCCAGTTCAACATAAATGTCACATTATTACATTCCAATTCCAAAGTAAAGTTCACATAATTGACAATCCTATTTCAACGTATATTTCTCATCATTACACCCAATTCTAAACACACAGTTCACATCATTACACCCCAATTCAATTCCAGCGTATACTTCACACCATTACACCCCTATTTCAACTGCTTGTCACGTCATTGCACCCCAGAACTAACACATAGTTTTACATCAATGCATCCCAAAATCAACAGAGTTCGCATCACTACACCCCAATTATAAACATACAGTTCACATCATCACACCCCAATTCTAACATATAGTTCACATTATTACATCCCAATTCTAATATATAGTTCACATCACCACATACCAATTCTAACATATAGTTCACATCACTACATACCAATTCTATCATGTCGTTCACATTACTGCATACCAATTCTAACATAATCATAGTTCACATCGCTACATCCCAGTTCTAAGAAATATTTCACATCACTACACCCCAATCGTAACGTATAGTTCACATATCATTACACACCAATTCGAACGTATACTTCACATTACACCCCAATTCCAAGGTACATTTTTACACCTTACTCTTTCCCCCAAATCGGTCACATTTGATATCATGACTGGACATCTTTGGAGCAAGAGAATCCCTCACCGCCTCTCCGATTGAGCAGCTAGTATTGTACAGGATACGAAGGTGATGTCCTTTGAATAGGAATCAAAACATTTTCTGAAATGACTGGGAAGAATCCTACGTCTTCCGAAACAGGTGGCATCATCAGCAGTTCAATAACAGCAGGCTGGTTCTTCCTAAAGGACTGCTAAATCGCGCACGGACACAACGATGTATAGGAGATAGTAGAAGAATCTCACCTCACTGCGTTCTTTTCCGTTTATGTCTGACCCTCATTCGGCAGGACTGGTCATTAAACTAATCCAGCACCACAATCACCGCGTGCTACGGTGAACGCTTCAGCTGCCAGGGGTGCCCGTTAAGGTAACCGCGTGTGCCATTATGTTTGTGTCTGCTCTTCATCGGGGTCATCCCATTGCCTGAATGTAGCCTCTCTCTCTCTCTCTCCCTCTGCTCTCTCTCTCTCTCTCTCTCTCTCTCTCTCTCTCTCTCTCTCTCTCTCTCTCTCTCTCTCTCTCTCTGTGGCGCGTGTGTGTAGGTGTGTGTGTGTGTGTGTGGGGGGGGTGGGTCTGCGCGCGCGCTCTGTGTCTGTGTGTGTGTGTGTGTGTGTTTAAAGCGCGTGTGGACAGGTGTGTGTGTGTGTCAGCGGGCAAGGCACGGCGAACAGACTGTGGGCCCGTGAAGGGGGAGCAGGCAGTGTGTGTGTGTGGGTGATACTTAGATGAACAGAACAGGTTGATATTATCAGCGGCAAGGCACGGCGAACATTTCAGGCAGAGGGTCTATTAGATGAACAGAACGAGATGTAAGCCATTTCTACCCGTAGAGGAACTCTGACTGTCTGAAGGCCAAGACACTAGTGCCTGGCTGTACATGGAATGATGGGAATGTCAGAGTATCGTGAGAGAGAGAGAGAGTGAGGGAGGGAGTTCTCAGATCTGGGTGAAGAGAGAGAGAGAGAGAGAGAGAGAGAGAGAGAGAGAGAGAGAGAGAGAGAGAGAGAGAGAGACCGTGGTTCATCTTTTGTACTATTTTCAAACATTCGGAGAAAAGCACGAACTTGTGCTTAAACCATCACTTTCAACTGTCACAATATCGATGTTCAAACCCTAAAAAAAAAAACCCACCACTTTCGCCTGTCAATGTACAGTCACAACCTCCACACTACTTTAACTTTCCTCTGTCACAATAGTCATTCACAACCTCCATGCCAAACCACACACACACACACACACACACACACACACACACACACACACACACACACACGAGAGCACCCCCCCCCCCCCCACACACACACACACACACACACACACACACACACACACACACACACACACACACACACACACAGCGAGAGAGAGGGGGGGGAGAGAGTGGGGGGCAGACAGACAGACAGCCAGACCGATAGCCAGACATAAACAGACCAACAAGCGGAAGAAAGAAGAAGAAAAAGAAAAAGAAGAAAAAAAAACAGAGTAGGAAAAACCAGATAAAGGCCGTACTTACTGAAAAATAACAATATGAAAAGGGGATAGGGGAAGGAGTGGGAAAAAACAGGAGGATGGAGGGGCACAAAACTGTAGATGTGCGAATGTGTTAGGAGGAGGAAAGAATGATGGAGAGGCATTGGGTAAGCGGGGGCGGGAGGAGCGCTTACTCGGTTTAAAGTGTTCATTACAAAATTCCCATGGCAACGTAAACACTGTCCCGGTCGGCAGGTTGCACAAGCCTAATGACACAAAAAAAAAAAAACATTATTAGCGCTCTTTTGTTGCTTTGTTACTGATTAAAAATAATTATTGCAAATAAAATCCCAAGCTGGTTTCGAAGCTCACGAGATAAATTGAGTCTTGTGATACCACTGTCAAGGATGAATTCAACATTGCAACAACCCTGCATCGAGAACACGATTACATCCGCTTTAAGAAGCTTCGTGTTCACCTGCGTACGGTGATTTGTTTCTATGCTGACTAATATACTACGCAGAAGCTTCCAGAGCAACGTTTACACAACTTTAAAGAGGTGGATATAATCATAGGATGAATCCGTCAATTTTGAGGTATGGATCCGTTGTCCGGATCCGGATTTAATGGCGGCCTGGCATTCGTTTATCAATTTATAACAGATTTTCCTCTTAAGGAATACTTTCAGGTCACTGATAACTATGTATGACGTTATACAGGTTCATAGAATATTAAAGCTTTCCAGTAATATAAGCCTTGCCACACTAAATTTTCCGTATCCTAATCTACCAAAAGAAATATCGAATAAGTACGGTAACTCTTGCTCCCAAGAGAAAGGCTGTGCGGTCTTGAATAATGTCTATTTGTGTTTGTTCATTTTCTCCAGTTGTTGTTTCTGTGATATCAGGTTCAGGGTATATGGGCAAGCTTGGGGTGTTTTTTTTTAATTTATCTGTTCTGTGTACTCTGTATTACCATTTCTGCTGGGTGATTCAGAGTCATAAGCAGCATTCGTTTGGACTTATGGGCGT
>JADBJO010003218.1:151131-166131 GCA_016801955.1 Conus betulinus
TTTGGGAGAGCCAAGACCTTCGCCACACTCAAACGGATCCTGGATCCGCCCTTGGAGTGAACGCAAATGTATTTTCCTGCCATCGGAAGTGATAGTAGACTGACCGTAAAGAGTTGCTTCCCCTGTATCCGTTTTAAATAGGACAGGGAAAGGCAAAATGTCAAAGTGCATGTCGCTAAAAGTATAATATTTCAAGAAAATACACAGCCTCATAAATAACTATGAAAATATGCAACCTCATAAATAGTTTTCAATTCGTCACAGTAACCTAGGGAAAATACATATTTCATCGTTGACACCCTTTCAAGTTTTAGTATTCCATAGACATATATGACTTCATCAATAGCTTTCAATTCGTCGCAGTAACTTTACCTTAGCGGATTTTTTTTCTACAGTTTTGCTTAAAGATTCCGGGTTTTGCTTAAAGATTCCGAAATTACCTCTTGATGCAAATCAGCATTTACAGTGTGAGAGAGAGAAGGCGACAGACAGACAGAGAGAGAAACATCACATGGTCAGCATGAGTTACTTTCAGACAAAACATAATCGGAAAGGATAAGACGCTGGAGACAAGACTGCAGAAAACAGGAAGGGGCAGGAGAGTAGGAGGTTGAAGGACACAGAAGAAAGTGTGCAGAACGATTCTGTATCACATGGCTTTGGGGCATGCTGCCCAAATATACAGCTACACATGCAATGGCCTAGACTCTTAAATACAGGTGACTGAAAACTTATACTGAAAATACTTTCGTTACTTGTTTATTTCATTGTTTATTGTGCGTATGGTGAGGATTTATGTATAGTTTCATTTCGTATGATCATCATCCCCATACAGGAAGGAGCTTCAGACAGTAACACCTCTCTCTCTCTCTCTCTCCTGGCACAGCCTTTTAAACTTGAATAAAGTCCGACAAATACAAAGACGAACAATCTAATAGTTGGGAAAAAAAACAAGCGCAGGCCCAAAACTAAATTGTCTTCGTAGTAATGACTTGGCAAAACTTTGAACTTAAGGAGGGCGGGGGGGGGGGGGGGGGGGGGGGGGGGGGGGGGGCGGCAGGAGGTTGAAGATATGAAAACTGGGAACATGAAATTAAGAAAATATGAAAACTCTTCACTGGCTGCATAAGGGAACCATCGCAATCCCTTTTTAAAGGCAGATATATTTGTATTGCCTGCTCTTATTCAGTTTAAAAGGCTGTGCCAGTCTTGAATAAAAGTTACTCTGTGTTAGGTTTTCCTTATGGGAGCAAAGACTACCCCCACTTGTTTACTGTTTATTGTTTACTGTTCCCTGCCTCATTTCATTTCCAATTTCGTTTTGATTAAATCGAGGTTATTTGTATTTGTTTCTGTCTGTCTTTGTGTTTTGTTTTTTTTGATCTCCCTTGCATCCTTGGGTGGATCCTCAGGCGTAGGCTCAAAGATTGCCCTACTACTCTTCGCTGGCTGCTTTCGGGGGTGCTATTGGATTCTTTTTTTGCACCCTTGGTGGTGAGAACACCACGGTATTATGGACTGTGGTGTGTGTCTCTATTTGACGCCAGGAGCGCAAATATAGCCAGCCGTGTCTCTCTCTGATGAGTTTCCGACCCAGCGGACGAAAGGCCTCGGAGCAGGCAATACAAATATATCTGCCTTTAAAAAAGGGATTGCGATGGTTCCCTTATGCAGCCAGTGAAGAGGTTTTCATATTTTCTTAATTTCATGTTCCCAGTTTTTATATCTTCTTCAACCTCCTGTCCCCCCCCCCCCCCCCCCCCCCCCCCCCCCCCCTGCACTGTTTGCGCTTGTTTTTCCCCAACTATTAGATTGTTCGTCTTTGTATTTGTCGGACTTTATTCATTTCCGATCTTGTTACAAAGAAAATCTCGGTCTTCATTTGATGTAAAATGTAAAGTTTACCACCATTCTTTGAACTCATGTCAATCATACAAACGCTTACGTGAGCCAGTGACCGTAAAGCTGTTGTCATTGTGCTTTGGCAGATCGATCATGAAACCGACTGTATTTCCTTGATGTGCTTTCCATGTCATAAGGACCTGACATATTTGAATTTGATTGTATCTATTGGTATCGTGCAGTTAATTAATGTCCCTCACCCCTCCTTGAGCCATGTGACTGGGCACAAAGCCTGACAGATTAGTTCTTTCTTATTCGTATTCATATCCGTGCTCTCTCTCTCTCTCTCTCTCTCTCTCCATCGATGTGTTTGTGTATCACCTCATCTCCCCCTTTCTCTCTCTCTCTCTCTCTCTCTCTCTCCGTCCTTCTCTGTCTCTCTCTCTCTCTTATCCTATCTCTCCCTGCTTAACACTCTCTCCACCTTCTCTCTCTCTCTCTCTCTCTCTCTCTCTCTCTCTCTCTCTCTCTCAAACCCATATGTAATAGTAATACTGACGACATAGGAAGAATAGAAATTCTAATCAGAAAACAAAATATGTTACAATCAACGTTTCAATCAATTTTTTTGTCATGTTGAAATGTATGTTGCGTACTCCTGTGGACGGGCCGAGGGCCCCACAATAAATGGCGCGGCGTGAAAGCGCGAATCAAGAGTTAAGAGTCTCTCTCTCTATCTCTCTCTCTCTTCTCTCTCTCCTTGTCTCTCTCTCTCTCTCTCTCTCTCTCTCTCTCTCTCTCTCTCTCTTCTCTCTCTCTCCTCTCTCTCTCTCTCCTCTATGTCTGCCTTTGTCGTCTTCTTCTCCCTCCACAGTTTCCTTCTTTACATTAACCGAGATACCAAGTCCTCTACTGATCTGCGATTTGTGTCCTCATCTAATGGACCCTCCAGTAAATCAGGACGTCACGCTATCGATGATCGCAGGGGATGATGTTGTCAGTAATCTTACACGTCTGTAATTTGTCATCACGAGGTTGGACGTATAACACTTGGCTCTCACTTCCTGGATTTGGACTAAAAATTTTCTTTTTTTTGTCTGTAGATCGAGAGAGTTGGTGAAACGACGCTTTTTTTGATGTTTTGTCACTGTCTTACACGTTGTGTATTTGTCATCACGTGGACATGGTACACATTTGGCTCCATCTTCTGGATTTGGACTAAAATCCTTTTTGTTTTGTACTGTAGTGTCAATATCTCTGTTTTGTTTATTGTGTCTATTTTTTTTTTTGTTTGCCATTGTTGTTGTTGTGTGTGGTGGTGGTGGTGGTGGTGGTGGTGGTGGTGTCATCATCGTCATTGTTGATGTTGCTGTTGTTTGTGTAGCTACTGCTGTTTTGTTGTTGTTGATGTTGTTGGTTATAGGTGGTGGGTGGTGGTGGTTGGTTGTTGGTTGCCTCATTTTTCATTGCCTGTCTAGGAAGGGGTGGGAGGGGGGGGGGGGAGAGCACAGAGATAAAACAGAGCGGAGTTCATGCTTATTTCACTCTCCTCTGGACTCACCCCCCCCCCCTCTCTCTCTCTCTCTCTCTCTCTCTCTCTCTCTCTCTCTCTCTCTCTCTCTCTCTCCACTTTTCGTCTTTCAAAGAACCTAGTTTCCAAGATTCAAACCATCCATCCATCTGATCTCTGCCAGCTTCAAAAGAAGCTCCTAGATCTCCAGTGAGGACGCAATGCCGATAGTGACGGCCCCAGTAACATCAACTCAGAAGGGTTGACGGAAAAGGCGGCCACGGGGCGTACGGAAAGAATGACTATCGATTAATTACGAGGGTATGATGCTGTCATGTCTTCGGCGTCTGTGATCCATCACTGGTGAGCAGGATAAATCCCACCTTCAGTCGTTCTCTTTCCTGGGTTCTTTGATCTGTTAGATCTGTCTCTCTGTCAGTCTCTCTGAACGCCTTTCTCTTATTTTCGTCTCGTCATTTTCCTTCCTTCTTTTTCTTTGCTGTGGATGGTTGGATGTAGAAAATAATATGTTCGTACTTTTCCACCACTTTCAGGATCATGACCAGTGGAGTGCTCTTTCTTCCTCCCTTCTTATGTCTTCTTCTTCCATCTGTTCTATCTCTGTCTGTCCTCCCACACTTTGTTTCTCCGTATTCTGTCGAGTATGAGTACGCTATCTCTCTGTCTTTGTCTCGGGCCCTCCTCTCGAATCTCTCTCTCTCTCTCTCTCCTCTCGTCTCTCTCTCTCTATCTCTATCCTCTCTCTCTCCTCTCTCTCAGTGTGTGTGTGCGCGCATGCGCGCGAATGTTGGTGTTATGTGTTTGCGTCCTCTCTCTCTCTCTCTCTCTTACATACACACACGCGCGCGTCACACACACACACACACACACACACACACACACACACAAACACACACACACACACGCAGAAAACACACAGGAGAGAGACCAGAACACAGACGTAAGACAAGGAACAGAGAGGACGAGAGAGAGAGAAGAGAGACGAGGGGCGGCGAGAGAGGAGAGAGAGAGAAGGAGAGAGAGGGAGAGAGAGAGAAGAAATTGAAACACACTGACAATGACATTGCTTATCACCAGTCCCTTCTCACTAAGTCCTTCCACGGCCTGTTTTCCTCCACGCTGATCCCCGTGCCCCCCCTCCCCTGATTCCGCCACCTTCTCTCTGCCAGACCTATGCTGAGCACGGGCAGTTGCAGACAACCCCGCACAACACCAGGGCAGCATTGCTGTGATTTGTTCAGGAGATGGGGACAGCGGGTTCATGGCTGTGTGGTTCAGCCAGAAGAGAAGGAGAAGGAGCCAATGATGGCAGATAGTCCACGCTAGAGCATGCTGGTGGCCGCTTTGGTCAAGCTGTTACTGCTGCTGCTGCTGCTGCTTGACTGGAGTGGTGAGAGGGGCAGTGTGTTTGTGTGTGTATTGTTGGGTGGTATCTCAGTTCAGTCTATGAATGCGTGCCAATGTACATGTATGCGTGTGAATGCGTGTTAGTGTTATAGTGTGTAGTGTGGTGTGTGGGGGTGTGGGGGGGGGGGGAGGGGAGGGAGGGAATGGGGTTGTTGGATGGGTGGATGGCAGTGCGAGTGTGTATGTGTGTGTGTGTGTGTATGTGTGTTGTGATGTGTGTGTGTTGTGTATGTGTGTGTGGTTGTGTGTGTGTGTGTTTGTGTTGTGGTACTGTTGTGTGTGTGTGTGGTGGCTGTGTGTGTGTGTGTGTGTTGTGTGTTGTGTGTTGGGTGTGATGTGTGTTGTTGTGTGAGTGTGTGTGTGTATGTGTGTGTGTGTTTGTGTGGTGTTAGGTTTGGGTGTGTGTTTGTTTAGTGTGTGGTGTGTGTTGTGTGTGTGTGTGTAGGGGTGTGTTATGGTGTGTATGTGGTGTGTATCTGTGACGTGTGTGTGTTGTGTTTGGTGTGGTGTGTGTGGTGTTGTGTGTGTGTGGTGTGTGTGTGTGGATGGTGTGTGGTGTACGTGGGTTGTGGTGTGTGTGTGTGTGTGTGTTCAACAAATTTAGCTCTGTAGGGAAAACACGTACAGGCTAACACCTTCTCCCCGTCGGTACATTGATAAGTTAGCACAGTTTAAAGGAGGGTGGGGGTGGGTGGTTAGTACGGAACGGCGGCGAAAAAGAAAGGCGCGGAAGAAAAAGAAAATGATGAGTGGAAAATCAGGGAAAAATGAATATCCCATTCCATCACTAGCAGGCATATGAGGACCATTGTAATCCTCTCATCCTGAAGAGGGAAAATCATTCGTATCGCCTGCAATCCGAGCCTTTCGGGCCGCTGGATCAGACTCATTAAGGAAGCACGGCCTGATAGTGTCTGTGTGCTCCCTTTTTGACATCAAATGCAGATATACCATCAAAAGCGCCTTGTAGTTATGTGGTATTCCTGACCACCAACAGTAGGTTCAAAGATAGGAATTCACAGATACCCAAAAGCAGCTGAAAAAACGCACACACACACACACACACAACACACACACCACACACCACACACCGACCAACACACACACACACACACACACACACTCACACACACACCACACACACACACACACCACACCACACACACACACACACAACACACACACCCCTCCCACACACAACAACACCACACACACACACACACCACACACACACACAAACACCAATCTGGACCAGTCCTGCCATGTGGATCCCGCAGCCCACTCGTTTGCTGTTCGGTGACGGGTAAAGGACAGTATAACACCGAGCCACGGCCAAGCTTTCGTCATGAGGTTTTATGCGCTCTCTGAAGAGAAATCACCGTGTTGCAGTCTTTCCGGCTGTCACTCTGCCCCTTCTCCTGTGTTCACATTGGGTGCAGGTGCACAGGTATTACATTAAAAGATCAAGAGACATAATTGCCCTCTGGCAGATGCCATTGTGTAATGGCCGCTGGATGCGACGCGACAGAACCTCAACGGGAACATTTCCATGGGTACAACAGCCCAAACTTTATGACTGCAGAGCCTACCGTCGGAAAACGCCACCGTCAAGCAGCTGACGAGGGCATCCCACAGCATCCTCACTCGCTGTTCTGCTGACAGGTGATCACAGTACAACTACAGACACGGCCAAGCATTTGCTATGACATCTTGCGCGCTCTCTGAAGAGAATTTCTCGCCAAACTGTGTGTCTGTGAAGTCTCTGCTCAGCTGGAACAGGCGCAGACAACTTTTTTTTTTAATGCTGATCGATGATAATGAAGATGATGAGCATGATGCTATGGATTTTCACTCTGGTCTGAAGCTGCATGACTGAGCTGTACTGAACTTTTACTTGCATAGATACAGACACCTTCAAGTGTTGGTTAGGAAAGTTGAGCAACACTTTCAGAGACTCGTCCATTTAGTGGATGAGAAACGATTGCGTAGTCCCAGCCATCCCAAATGAGTCTGTAGCAAAGTTAACTGTAGATAAACGCCGGTCGGGGCGGTAAACTCCCACACGACTCTGATGGGAATCGAACCGACGACCTCCCAGGCGGGAGTCCCCTGACGCTAACCACTTCACCACGGGCTGCTGGTAGGTGCAGACAAGTTCATACAACGCAAGCAGACACCAGTGTGACGTGTTCACGATAAGAAGATTGACGGCTGTGTTCAACAAGAGAGAAGAAGAAAAGAGGGTGACGACAGATAGCCCAGTGTGAAACAGATATGGTGGCAGGGTTGGCTGGCTGCTGCTACTGCTGCTTGACTTGTGCAGTGAGAGAGAAGAATCAGTCGCGTGTGTGTGTGTGTGTGTGTGTGTGTGTGTGTGTGCGTGCGTGCGTGCGTGCGTGCGTGCGTGTGTGTGTGTGTGTGTGTGTGTGTGTGTGTGTGTGTGTGTGTGTGTGTGTGTGTGGCGGTGGTTCATGAGTTAAGTGGCCATGATTGTGTTAGTGAGAGAAAAATGAGTCGTTTGTGTGTGGCGGTGGTTCTTGAGTTAAATGAACATGTGTACATTTGCTCCTGCATGTAGGAGAGGGGGATGAATGAGAAGGAGGGTTGCAGGCTATGCGTGTGTGAGTGTGTATGCGTGTGTGAGTGTGTGTGCGTGCGTGCGTCCGTGCGTGCGTGCGTGCGGCGTGCGTGTGTGTGTGTGTGTGTGTGTGTGTGTGTGTGTGTGTGTGTGTGTGTGTGTGTTGTGCATGGTGTGTGTGTGTGTGTGTGTGTGTGTGTGTGTGTGTGTGTGTGTGTGTGTGTGTGTGTGTGTGTTGTGCACGGTGTATGTGTGTGTGTGTGTGTGTGTGTGTGTGTGTGTGTGTGTGTGTGTGTGTGTGTTGTGTGTGTGTGTGTGTGTGTGTGTGTGTGTGTGTGTGTGTGTGTGTGTGTTGTGTATTGTGCATGGTGTGTGTGTGTGTGTGTGTGTGTGTGTGTGTGTGTGTGTGTGTGTGTGTGTGTGTGTGTGTGTTGCTTTCAACAGAATCGTGTGCGTTGGCTGACTTGCCGTCAAAGGAGAGAAACAGAACCGTGCAAAGCATCTTTCTGGATGTTGATTAACGTGAGCAACGTGTTGTTTTCAGATTTTATTCAGTTTGAAGGTAAAATGAAACTAAAATATCGTGAATAGCAAATTCAGGACAAAGTCAGGCCTCATTCGACAAAAACTTTCAACAATTGTAATCATTCTTGTGTATTTTACAAGGATGTTGCAGCCTACAAATATTATACGGGTTATATTGTTAGCGTAGGCGGGCGACTGGCTTTATCATATCAACACAGACATCGAGGCACAAGACTCCGTCCAGTCACTTATTATCACTCTAGAAACAACTGAAAATAGATTTTTTTGAGTCCATGCCAAAATCATGGCGTGGGTAGATCTTCCCTCTTTCTTTCCTTTCCAGTGTGTCTCGTTAAGCTTATCGATTCCTTTTTGATTGTGTATAACTGATCTGTCTGGCTGGCTTGTCTGCCTATTTTCGTTTTTTATTAGTCTGGGTGTGAATTCTGATCATTCTCTCTCTCTCTCTCTCTCTCTCTCTCTCTCTCTCTCTCCTCTCTCTCTCTCTCTCTCTCTCTCTCTCTCTCTCTCTCTCTCTCTCTGGAGGTGGGAGTGAACGGCATGTGTGTGAGACAGTGTGTGTGTGTGTGTGTGTGTGTATGTGTGTGTATGTTGTGTGTGTGTGTGTGTGTGTGTGTGTGTGTGTGTGTGTGTGTGTGTGTGTGTGTGTGTGTGTGTGTGTGTGTGTGTGTGTGTGTGTGTGTGTGTGTGTGTGTGTGTGTGTGTGTGTGTGTGTGTGTGTGTGTGCGCGCGCGCGCGCGCGCGCGTGCGTTCGTTCATGTGTGTGTGTGTGTGTGTGTGTGTGTGTGTGTGTGTGTGTGTGTGTGTGTGTGCGTGCGTGCGTGCGTGCGCGCGCTCGCGCGCGCGCACGCCTGTGTGTGTGCGTGCATGCGTGCATGCGTGCATGCGTGTGTGCGTGCGTGCGTGTGTGTGTGTGTGTGTGTGTGTGTGTGTGCGCGCGCGCGCGCGCGCGTCTGTGTGCATCTGTGTGTGTGTGAGAGCGTGTGCGCGCGTGCACTGTGTATGCATGTGTGTGTGTGTGTGTGTTGTGTGTGTGTGTGTGTGTGTGTGTGTGGTGTGTGTGTGTGTGTGTGTCTTACTGTCAGCGAGTCCATCTGATTATCTGTCAGTCCGTCTCCTTCAACCACTACATTTTTTCTTTCTTCCAAATAACCCACCTAGCAGGTTTTAAAATAACATGTTAAGTCACTCCGCCGGTTTACATGGACAAAGTAATCCCAGGGCAAAACCCCATATAGGAGGCTCACACCGTCAACCTACTTGCAGTCTTCCCGCTTCCTAAGAGGACCTGGGTATCCAGTCTCCAGGCGATGCTTGCCATGCAGTTCCTGTGCCGCCAAGTCAAGAGGTGCCAGCTGATGAAGGAACCGCGGAGCTGGGTGTGTGAGAAGAGAGGGTCCTGGAGTCTTACAGAGGGACTGGTGCCGTCATCTCTCTGGCGCCTGCAATCCATTACTCCGTGGGTAGGGTAATCAGACCTTGTGTCTCATTTCCTGGCTGGGTCGATGGCATGTGTCCGTCTTTCAGTCTCTCTGTCGATGACTATCTTTTTTTTTTTTTTTCGATTATATCTTTTATTTGTTTCTTTGTTATTGCCCACATGGTTTCATACATATTGTTCAGCATTATATTGTTTGGTCAGTCAGTGGGCGATTGCATCTCTTATGACATCCAAGTAAAGGTTGGTCTGCACAATTTTTAGCCACTGACAATGCTTGGGTTATAGAACAGCAGAGCCGACCACTCAGACTGTTCCGTATCTTTTGATCTCCCTTGCATCCTTAAATGGATCCTCAAGCATAGGCTCAAAGATTGTCCCCCTACATTTTATATTGTTTGCATAATGTTTTTAGTTTTTCAGCAACTTTTTTTTTTCTCTCCATACTTTCGTTTTGTTTTATTTACTACCTTTCGCTGGTTGGCTTTAGAGGTGGGTGCTGTTGGATTTTTTTTGAACCCTTGGTGGTGAGAAACACCATAGAATTATGGACTGTGGTGTGTCTCTATTTGACGCCAAGAGCACAGACACTATCAGCCGTGTCTCCCTGATGAGTCCGATCCAGCGTCTTGAAAGGCCTCGGAGCTTGGCAATAGGCGATATAGATCTGCCTTCGAGAGGGATTACGATGGTTCTCTCACGCAGCTAGTGAATGATTTTTATATTTGTTATATATATATATTCACATGTTCTTTATTTGATTTTTTTATATCAAGTCTTTGCCAAGTCAATACTATACCTATGAAAGAATGTTAACCTGCACTGGTTTTCACCCACTACTTAACTGTTCAGCATTGTATATGTATAAAATGTTGATGCTTGTCAATCAACTTTTGTCGTTATACTCTTTTTCGTTCTCTCTCTTTTATCCCCACTCTGTGTCTGCTTCGTTGTGTGTGTGTGTCCCTCTTCTTTCTAACTGTCTGCTGTCAACGTTCTTCGTCGTCCACGAAGTAGCAAAGCGTACTCCATCGAACGACAAAACTCCCCTGAGTTGCAAGAGGATCTAGATACCCAGTCTCCATGGAGTGTTAAACCAAAGGGTTCTACTGCAAGCATTTCATGGGGCAACAACGTACCCGTGAAGAGAAGAACTCAAAGCTGGGCGTGAGCAAATTGCAGGTGTGTCGTCGAGTCATTAGAAAGGGATTGTTTTGTTTTTTGTTGGGGTTTTTTTTTTAAGTGAGGAGTTGCGCCATTCGTAGACCTCACTCTCTCGTCTAATACCCTCTGAATCGAGCATCAAGACAGGGAGATGGAACCGGATTCAGTGGACGACCATGATGTCTTTTGTGTCTCGCCCATGCACTCCACAATGCATTGCTGGGGGTCGCCTCTCTGCCCGATGAATCAGTTTGTGGTTTGCTTTGCGCAGTCCTCCGAGTGCAGTATCCGCATGTTTAGGTAGACAAGCTCTAATCTTGAGACCCGTCGGCTACCGTCACTGGTTCTGCCAGCCTGCCAAAGCTGATGCCCAGGGGGCTGTGGTATTGTCATGCCCTGGACGTCTGCAATGCATCACCTCGTGGGCAGCTTAACCAGAGCGTGGGACTCACGTCCTGGATTAGCCTTTGGTCTGTTTGATCTCTCTCTCTATCTGTCAGTCTCTCTGTCACCCTTTCTGTCCTTTATTGATTTGTATTTTCTGCTTTTTCTTTTCTTTGTTCAGAAGACTGGAGGGGACTAAGAGGCTCATGCCCTTCGAAATAAAACTCGTTTTTCTCTCTCTCTCTCTCTCTCTCTCTCTCTCTCTCTCTCTCTCTCTCTCTCTCTCTCTCTCTCTCTCTCACACACACACACACACACACACACACACACACACACACACACACACACACACACGTACGCACGCACGCACTCACAAAGACAGAGTGACAGATAGACAAACAGAAAGACAGACAGAGACAGACACACAGACTGAGACAGAGAGGTAGGCAAACAGACAGACAGATAGAGACAGGCAAACAGACAGGACAGACAGGCAGATAGAGACAGGCAGACCGACAGAGTTATAACGTTATGATTGGAGCTACAGTATCTGAACTATGGCCGCTTGTTAACAGACATTCGCTAAAAGCAACATCAGAGGAAGATTTCAAGCTCACTTCATCCCCTTACCACCCCTATTCATTATCGCTTTCTGAGCGGCGGCACACCCGTAATTCACACTCTAAGGACGTGTGTAAAATCCCGAATGTGTACTAGCAGTCTCAAATAAAAACATCTGAAAGTTTATTTCCCAATTTTTTTCAGCTTTGAATTAAGATGATGTATTCTAAGTGGTTCAAAACAAAACGCTGGATGTATGGGACTATCTGAAGAATCCATTCTGGAACAGAGAAAGGATTGTGTATGTGTTCGAGAGCGTGAGAACTGAAGTTGAAAGGAGGTATTCCTTGTATACATGCGAATGATGGCATCGGTATATTTCCTTACGAAGATCAGTGGGACAGAGCATGTTGAAGCTCCCCAAGCCTTACACGAATCATACGGTGTTTGGGTGAACGTATTGTTAAGTAGGCGTGTGATTTACTATGGCAAATCTATAGAGACATCTCCGCAAAAGTAAATAACAAACATATAGGGTAACTCTTTCTCCCATGATGAAGTTAATCACGCGACCATAGCTCCAAACGAATGCTTATGACATCAAATTGCCTAGCTGAAATACTACCAAATTGCCTAGCTGAAATACTACCAAATTGCCTAGCTGAAATATTACCAAACTGCCTAGCTGAAATGCCACCACAGAACAGTGTGCTGGTCTGTTCTGTGTGCTCTGTGATGTCATTCCAGCCAGGCAATGTGGTGTGAGTGGGAATCAGCATTTGTTTGGGGTATGTACCTGTGATTAGTTTCATCGTGAAGAAAGGGTTACGCTTCATGTTCGTTATTTACTGTTTACGTCCTCCGTCTCACTGAAGCCCCGTGGAGCATTCCATGTCATGCACCACTCACAGTGAAACATGTTCTTTTAGAGTGCTGGGACTTGCATGATGTGAGGCATTAACATTTTCCAGCAGACTCCGTGAAAACCTTGTTCAGAGATGTTCCACCTGATGCAGTCTTTGAGCTTCGGAAAGAAATCAACATTTAATTTTTTTTCATCTGATGTAAGATTTCACAGAAGAAAGATTTTTTAAAAATAAAAATGTCCGGTGTGTTTTATGAAAGTGTGTTTTAAAGGGTTGTGTAAATTAGGTGTTTTTTTCTTTGTTGTGTTGCTGTCGTTCTTTTGATGAATTCTGAATTGTCTTCAACGCGGTGACAGCCCTGATATGGCCCTTAGCGGTCGGCTGGGCTAAAAGCAACATTACCTTACCATACCTTACTTCCCTGCATCATTGAAGATTTCCTTTCATACCAGCACGGAACCTTTGCCCCAAGCACTGGCTGAGAGAGAGAGAGAGAGAGAGAGAGAGAGAGAGAGAGAGAGAGAGAGAGAGAGATGGAGAGCCGCCTACTTCTCCGACCTGTCATCTTGCCTGTCAGCGTCCTGTGGGTTTATCACTATATCTCTCCAGAAACAACTAAAAAGCCATCCTTCCTGTCCACGCGAAAATCATGGTTTGTACGGCTTACATTTCGTTTTTTTTTTTTTCTTTCTTTCCTGAGAGCGTCTTTGTGCTGATAGAATTCTCATTGATTCTGTATAACCGATCTGTCTGGTTGACTTGTCTGCCTACTCTCGTGTTTTCAGTCTTGGCCTGAATTCTTGTTGTTTTTTTTTTTCTCTCTGTCTCTCTATGTCTCCGTCTGTGTGTGTTTACTATAGGTCTTTCTGTATCTCTATGTAGGTGTCATTCTCTATCTTTCTGTCTCCTTCTCTGTCTGTCTGTTTGTCTGTCTATCCGTCTGTGTGTCTGTCTGTCTGTCTACCTCTGTTTGTGCGTGCGTGCGTGTGTGTGTGTGTGTGTGTGTGTGTGTGTGTGTGTGTGTGTGTGTGTGTGTGTGTGTGTGTGTGTGTGTGTATGTGTGCGTGTATGTATGTGTGTGTGTGTGTGTGTGTGTGTGTGTGTGTGTGTGTGTGTTTTGTGTGTGTGTGTGTGTGTGTGTGTGTGTGTGTGTGTGTGTGTGTGTGTGTGTGTGTGTGTGTGTGTGTGGACGAGGATACTTTAAAAAAAACACAACTATTTGAATACCGAAAATCATCACACAAAACATTTCCAACTTTTAAACTCTAAAATTTGACATCACGCCAGCAAACCGTTACACTTTCAATTGACGCCAAGAAAACGATTTTTGACGTCGTTAAAAAAAACAATTTGAATGTTCAATAATATTGATTAATAGGCACGTTTTTGTGATTTATTTGGATACAGTTTTTTCATTTTAGACAAAAGGGAACATCCTTCGATGTGGTGACACAAAAACAGTTCTATGCATTTTCAAGTTGATTCACCAGTTAGTATTAAAAAACAGAGACAAAAAGGGAACAAAGAAACAAATAAAGACAAAGAGAAGGAAAGACAGAAAAAAGAAAAAGAACAATAGGTATTCTCAGAAAATGGCAGGCACTGACGGAAATTTTATTTTCCCAGTACGGGTGTCCACAGAAAATTTGAATTTGCATTTCCATCTTCTTCTTCTTCTTCTCTTCTTCTTCTTCTTCTTCTTCTTCTTCTTCTCTCTCTCTCTCTCTCTCTCTCTCTCTCTCTCTCTCTCTCTCTCTCTCTCTCTCTCTCTCTCTCTCTCTCTCTCTCTCTCTCTCTCCCTTTCCGCCGTTATTTTTTTTTTCAAATCCTGACAGAGTAAACAGGGAACTGCCTGCACTTATTTTCCTTTGCTATCCGGTTTCTTGAACTAAAAATGTGTTTCTTTTGTAAGAAGTTCCTTTTCCCGTTTCTTTTGATTTATTATTCCAAGCTCTTCAGAAGTTTAAAAAGTGACAAAATGTTGAAGGGTGACAACACCAGTCAACACGATGAAAACAGCGCCACCTGCAACATGTATCTTCCACGAGCCATTGTGTCTGGCTTCCTCAAGGAACAGCCCCTTCTGGTAATCTTTGAGTTCAAGATAATGAAACCGGCTGAGACCACTTGCAGAATTTTTATGCTGGCCTCCTGTACGCTAAATTCATGCTTTTCTTCTGTGTTTTAGTAAACTTTAAGAACGACGAGTAGCAGTCGCAACAGAAGTAGTAGGAGCTGTGACACAACAACAACACCAACGATAATAACAACATTGACAGCAGTACTAATAATAGCAGCAAAACAACAGTAGCTGTAATAGCAGCAAAAACAAATGTCAGAAATATTAATTATAAAATTGCAGTGGCAGCAGCAGCAGAATAAGAAGAAGATGCAGTAAGAGCAGAAGCAAAAACAATAGTAACAGTGGTGGTAGTTTCAGCTGCATCAGTATTGTGGTATTGCAGAGAGCTTCAACAGTAACACTGGTACCAATTTCAGGAATAGTGCCATTATCAGCAGTAGCAGCAACACCACCACCAATAGTAGCAGCAGCAGCAGCAGTGGCAGTAGAACTAACAGTAGCTTGTTGGTGTGCATTCATTATGTGTTGTCTAACCTGAGCAGGGATATAATTGCGATATCAATGCCAATAATGCTGGATTCGTTGAACACTTTTTTTTTA
>JADBJO010003218.1:171131-176131 GCA_016801955.1 Conus betulinus
ACACTTGGTAGTATAGCAGACTTATTACATTGTTGCAGGGTCATTAACTGCAGTAAACCCAACAGACAGTTATAGATAGAATCATCCGTTCGTCTACAGTGCCTGTCCCATAGTCTCTCTTCAGATGATCCAAGCCCGTGATGAAAGAACGTCGTGTCAAAGTTCACAAACCTTCCGCCCCATCAGTCTATGACTGACCGCCATGATGAACTGTCTGCCTCGGTACTACATCTGTGATTTAAAGACCCACACGTCAGCAGTCATTTTTTTTTCTCCGTGTCTAGGTCAGTGGATCATCGGTTCCCCTCTATCCTCTGTATAGACATGGACGTGCCCGTGATTCAGTGAGGGCTGTCAGGGCAGGCGACAACAGGTCGACTCTCGGGCCATTAGAATGGTATGATGGCGGTGATGCCGATTGTTCAATGTTGGTTGTTATGCTGAGAGAAATCTGTTCATCTGGCTGTTACGTTTTTCTTCTTCTCATATCATGTCCAAAGCGGGCCTCTTATTTTTGTGGTGAATTGTACTTTGTGAGTTTGATTTCTCGTGAAAAATCGCTTATCGTGGAATTTTCTTCTTGAATATTGCTGAAAATTTCGCAAAATTCTCTGTGAGTTTGAGTTTTTCGTGAAAAAATCTCTTGTGACATTTTATTCTCTAATTTTTGCTAAAAAATTTTGCAATGTTCTCCATAGAGATAGCTGAATGATACATAAGCAAATTCAGCGTTTAACTTGTAACAGATTAAAACATGAGTTAGATTACTACAATCCCAGTAGGTCCTTATCTTGGTCAGTGAGTAACCTATCCTATTTGAATTCGACAGGCCATAAATCAAGTCACAGTGTCGCTAAAAACGTTGCACTTTGATGAGTGCTTAAATTACTAGAATTCCATCAACATTCGTGGGAAAGCAAGTGCAGTCTCAGGTTTTCTCAAAGCTGTGTTTTTCATATAGCAAGATGCTTCGATAACCAAACTGATCAATATTGTCTGTGGTACTGAAACAAATGTGGGCTACAATAGCAAAGTGTATCTGGGGAATTCAGTGACCACCAATTTCAACTAATGTCATGGTGTTTTCCCACTTTTGTTTCTTTTTGACCAGTGGGTTTTTTTCTCAGCAAGATACAGCTCATATCTCAGTGAAATGGCAATTATTAAATACAGTCATGATAAGTATGTCGTTGCACTTTTGATTGTGAATGCAGACTTGTCTGATTAAAAACACCCGTCATGGTGCAGTGGTTGGCATTGTAATCTTGAAGGCTGGAAGGTCATGGGTTCGATTCCCGTTAGAACCATTTTTTGATAATTTTTTTTTTTCGGACGTGGATTCTCCTGTCCACAGCTGGGTGTGTGTGGTGGGCTCAAACAAGAAGCCTGGAGCCCCACTGTGGAGTTCCATCTTCTTAACGGAGGCCTGTTCTAGAATGTTGCTCAATTTGCTGACCCACACCGCAGGTACCTGTATCTCTCGGGCCTTGTTGACACTGAGATATATTATGACAAGAAGCATGAAATACAGACCTGTCAGGTATTCTTTGATCCAAATGGAATACCATGTCTTCATCACTTTCATCCTCGTAGACCATAACCACAGTACCAAACTATGTGGCCCTTCATGCCCTGGTGCCGAACTGATTTCAGTTCTATTCCAATCCTCATGTGTGCCCATGGTGCGTTTGTGTCGAGGACTTCTGTTTCGCCAAGTTCAATCATAGGGATCTTCACTGGATGGACGTTGTTGTCTTCTTTCGAGGATGACACTCCGTCACGCCGGCTGCGCGATCAGAGAAAAGCTGTTATTAGAGAGGAGCTAAGACGAAGGTGTCCACCACCTAAAAACACAGAAAACACTTAGCAGCAGTGCAGCGTCTCCTGTTGTGGGTTGCCTGCTATAGAATTCACATTGATGGCTCCTTGTGGGCTGTCGGTGCTGGGGTATGACAGGATAAATCTGTGTGGGATGTGTTCAGAGATCGACACTGAGTGGCATTTGAATTATGACACAGGAGGACCGCAGAAGATAAGATAGTCAAAACAAAAACCAAACATTCTGGTTGAAATATCCAAGTCAGTTGACATCAAGATAGGTTACGACAATGTGAAAACCTGTGTACGTCATATGAGGAAGCTTGTGTGTGTGGCAGTTTATGGCCATATGAATGCCTGTGTGTCTGTATGCCTGTGTGTCTGTATGCCTGTGTGTCTGTATGCCTGTGTGTCTGTATACATGTGTGTGTCTGTATGAGCGCGTGTGCGTATATCAACGAGGCTGGAAACGAGAGTGGGAGAGCAGGGAGTGAAAGAGTATTACATGTGCAGCGTGTGTGTGTGTGTGTGTGTGTGTGTGTGTGTGTGTGTGTGTGTGTGTGTGTGTGTGTGTGTGTGTGTGTGCGTGTGTGTGAAAGAGAGAGAGAGAGCGCGCGCACCGCGGTGCGTGTGTGTGTGTGTGTGTGTGTGTGTGTGTGTGTGTGGTGTGTGTGTGTGTGTGTGTGTGTGTACTTGTGTGTGTGTGTCTGTGTGTGCACCTTAACATGCGGTCACTGAAGTTATGAAGTCCACATGTGTGAACACATAGTAACATAGCAGGACTGTACTTATTGTCTCACTCTACAATGACAACATGCATATCTAACAAGGCGCGGAAGAGAGGCAATCGAATGTACATGTAGCTCTAGCCGTTGGTCAGAAATGCCGAAAAATATGCAACTAAAATATTCAAGTTGCAAAGTGAGACGACTGCAGGCGGAAATCTAAACAAATCTGAAATAAATGTTAGCGAACCGCCCAGAGAAACGGGGACAAAACGAGTGACAAGACAAAACACTACGCGTTTCAACCTCTTAGGTCTTCTTCAGGTAAGACACAAACGAATAGAACAACGAAATTTCATTTCGCTTTGATCGCTTAAGAGTTCAACGCAAGGAACAAGGCGTTAGTTGTTCTATTCGTGTGTGTGTGTGTGTGTGTGTGTGTGTGTGTGTGTGTGTGTGTGTGTGTGTGTGTGTGTGTGTGTGTGTGTGTGTGTGTGTGTGTGTGTGTGTGTGTTGTTGGTTAGTTAGATTTTGTTTCGTTTTGTTTTGTTTTTTTGTTATCTGGATGGAGGTTGGGCGGAGAAGGAAATGTCTGGCGATGAGGTGTTCGGGCGGAGAGGTGACAATGTAGGAGAGAACGACACTGATGAAGATGCAGAGCAAAACAAACGCAATTTGCTCTACAGGATAGATAGCCAACAGCAGAGCACTGGTGCTACAAGGTGGGCAACCAAGTGACAAGCATTTGTTACACAAGATGAACAGCCAATTGCATCACAACATGGCCGAATGAACAGCATTTTTGCCTCACGTGGACACAATTAGACGAACCAACCCCCCCCCCCCCCCCCCCCCACACACACACACACACACACACACACACACACACACACACACACACACACACACCACACACACACACACACACACACACAACACAGACAGCCAGATAAATAGCATTTGTTCCACGAAATAGACAGGCAAATGAACGTCTTAAATTCTACGAGACAAAAGGTTCAGCAAGTAAAACGGATTTTGACCCACAAGACAGCAAAACGAACGGAGTAAGTCTTACAAGATAGACCACTTAACCAACAGCATTACGTGCACAAGAGAGTCAAAAACAGTTTTAGTCTCATAAGATACAGAATCAAACAAACAGAAACAGACTTAAAAGAGAAACTGATGTTTCGCCGAACGAAAAAGAGACAAAGTGCCTGAAGAAGACCAACTAGGTCGAAACGCGCTGTATTTTTGTCTCAATAATGCGTATGATTTTTATCATTCGGGGGAACAGTAATTTTTCTTTTAAGTTTGATTCAAGGTTCGCCTGTAGTGACAGTTAGTAATAACAGCGTCACAAGATGGACAACCATATGAGCAACAATTCGCCTATAGTTTCATTAAGGAGGCGTCACTGCGCGCGCGCGCGCACCAAGCCCATATACGCTACACCACATCTATATAGTCACATCCTTTTGAAGCTAACAGAATCAGCGTCACAAGACAGGAGGGTAAAGACAAACGCTAGAGAGCCAAATCAGCTGCATCAGTTTTACAAGACACTGTACCAAACGAGCTGCCATACTTTCACAAGATCATGAGTCAGAAGAACAACATTAATCTCACAACATACTGAGCCGAATAAACATCATTACTCTTATGAAATAGAGCACCAAAAGATCAGCATCAGTCTCACAAGACAAAGCCAAAAGAACAGCATTAGTGTCCTATGATAGAAACAAACCCTCACTTATCCATCACCTCTAAATAATGCGCAGCGCTCTCGAAATAAAGCGTATATGGTGTAGTGTATATGGAGTAGTACGCACGCCGTGACATCTCCTCAATGAAACTGAAATTGATAGAGGCATAAAAACAGTGTTAATCTCATAAGGTAGATTAAGAGGGGAAAAAATCATTCAGAGCAAAAACAAATCAACTTTAGTGTAACAAAAAGGACCAAAAGAAAGCTATTTGTCTCACAAAAGTGACAGTTAGTAATAACAGCGTCACAAGATGGACAACCATATGAGCAACAATTCGCCTATAGTTTCATTAAGGAGGCGTCACTGCGCGCGCACCAAGCCCATATACGCTACACCACATCTGCTATGCCATGAGACCACACCACAGAGTGTCCCATAAAAAGAAAAAAAAATAGTTTTTATTCTTCAAATAAGCATCCACACGATCAGCATTTGTCCCACAAGACAGACACCTAAACCAACAGTATTTGTCCCACAAGACAGACACCTAAACAACGGTATTTGTCCTACAAGACAGACACCTAAACCAACGGTATTTGTCCCACAAGACAGACATCTAAACCAACGGCATTTGTCCCACAAGACAGACACCTAAACCAACAGTATTTGTCCCACAAGACAGAGACTAAACCAACGGTATTTGTCCCACAAGACAGACACCTAAACCAACAGTATTCGTCCTGTAAGA
>JADBJO010003218.1:183631-188631 GCA_016801955.1 Conus betulinus
ATACATATTTTGTAGCACCATTCCAGCAACTTACAGAGCAGCTTGGTGTTGCAATAACTGCAAGAAATATTGAATTATAAACAAAGCTTTCTGTTATGTCTCACATTATAGAAAATAGGAGGATGACAAGTCTTCATATCTGCAGTGGTAAAATGATTCTGCGTAACTGACAGTATGTGCTTGAGTGGGTGAATGGGGAATAAACAAATGCTCTCTCAAATGAACCTTCAGCAGACATAAGAGAAAGCTTTTGTTTATAATTCATATATATATATATGTGTGTGTGTGTGTGTGTGTGTGTGTGTGTGTGTGTGTGTGTGTGTCCCTTTTTTTTACGTCATTCTTTTCTTTATTCCCCCCCCCAACGAAGGTGGAAGGCAAGCTCTTCAAAGTTAGAGTGTTTCCATCTGTCATTTCCAACAGACACTGTCTTCTGAAGCGAAACAGGTTCTTCACACACTGGTAACTGTGTAATGAATGACGAGTTTGGGAGTGATTTCCTCTCGGCCCACAAACCTACATACCTTCTTCAAGCGTCGGCTGCTTTAGTGCGCTATTACAGGTCCTGTGTGTGTGTGTGTGTGTGTGTGTGTGTGTGTGTGTGTGTGTGTGTGTGTGTCTGTCTGTCTGTGCGTGTATGCGTGTGTGTGTGTGTGTGTGTGTGTGTGTGTGTGTGTGTGTGTTTGTGTGCGTGCGCATAAGTCTGCATGCATGTGTGTGTGTGTGTGTGTGTGTGTGTGTGTGTGTGTGTGTGTGTGTGTGTGTGTGTGTGTGATCATCACAGTTAATTTCTTCTTCATTCTTCCTCAAAGAACCTGATTCTTAAGAAGACATCTAAGCCTCGTTTTCACGTAGTCATGTTTTCTTTCAAGTTTTAAAGAGTGGGAACAAGGAATGCTCTATCGTCAATGGTTACCCAGGCATATTGCAGCAATGTATACATTTCAGAAATTCAGAGATGTCTTTTTGTCTGTTTGTCAATTCGTTTTTAAACGTTATACCCTCTAAGTGTTTTGAAAAAATGTAATACCACCTTAGTTTTGAAAAATGCAATACCACCTTAGTGTTTTGAAAAATGTAGTACCACCTTAGTATTTTGAAAAATGTAATACCACCCTAGTGTTTTGAAAAAACACGTAATGCCACCTAAGTGTTTTACCACATTACACTTTTTGTCCTCCGCTTGTCTCCTCCCAGCCCTTTCTCCACCATCTTTCCCTCATCCCACCCCCTCTTTTTTCTCTCTCTTTCACCACACCTCCATCTTGTTCCTGCTTTCTTTCTTTCCATCTTTCATGTCATATTAACTATTATATAAACTGATCAAAGAATAAAATGGGTTGAATTCCGAGGTGTCATCTCTCACAAGCATCAAGCTTCAGACAGTTCCTGGGTCATGATTCATGATGACCTTATAGAGGACTCACAGTCTGAGAAAGTCTTAAGGGCGTGAATGCGCTCTTAGAGTCGCTTCTTCTTCATAAGAAGTGTTCAGACTTAGTTCATAAGGACTCATCATGAACACTGGCTCTGGTTGTCAGTCATTTTGATAATTACATTACCACGCTGTCTGCATCTGTGTTGCAGTTGTGTGTGTGTGTGTGTGTGTGTGTGTGTGTGTGTTTGTGTGTGTGTGTGTGTGTGTGTGTGTGTGTGTGTGTTGTTTGTTTGTTTGTTTCATTCTTTCTTTCTTTGCTTGTTTGTTTGTTTTGTAAGTCTCTTTTTTTACGTCATTCCTCACGTTCTTTCCCACCTAAAGTGAACGTTGGCAGGTGGGACACAAGCAGAAAGTGTAGGGGTGAGGGAGGATGGGAAGCTGCTGTGTGGAGTGTTTCTATCTGTTGTGCCAGTTTTGCCGATCTTTGAAAACGAATGCACTTTTCCGGTCATATTTTTTCTCCTGAGAATGATCAAATTTCAAGTGACTACCCGCACCATACACACACACACACACACACACACACACACACACACTCACTCACTCACTCACCGGACCCACTCACTGCCATACCGCACTGAAGTCATGATGATTATGAATGCTACCTTTTTGCTACCTATCGTGTATAGCCCTTCATTTGTCAAATGCGTATTTCCGAAAACTCTCGCTTGTTCTTTTGCTTGTTTCTTTCCGTCTCCTGAAATCTCTGTCTGACGTTTTTTTTTTTTTTTTTCCCTCTCTCTCCTTGTTGTTCATCATTGGTTTATACATTATTTCACCTTCTTCTTTTTCGTTAACACCAACGTTATATTCATAACTGTCATTATATCTATCATATTTGACATTACCAATGGCAATAAAATAGCACCAACGTGCATTGAACTGTGAGTCTCGTTGAAAACAAACAAATCTACACAGTGCATTATGGTGCCAACAGTTCGGCGTCTGAATCAGTCATCACTTACGTCATTTCCACTCCCCTTTTACGTCACTGTTTTCATTTCTCTGTCTTCCAAAAGGTGGACAAAAGAAGCTTTCCAGAATCAGAATTTTTCATAATGTTAGTTCATGCTATCTTCTGAAATAAACACATTCTTCACTCACGTGTTTTTTTGGACGGTTAATAACCAGTTTGAAAACGATATTCTTCTGACTCACCGACAATATATTATTTTATTCACATGTCGATTTGTTGCATGCTACTTTCATTTGGTTTAGTCGGGGCGCGTGTGAGTTTCATGATCAATGGGAATTCCTTTCTTTTTCCCCCCCCCCCCCCCCCCCCCCCCCCCCCCTCCCCCTTTACCCCCCCTACCATGCATCATAAGCCTTACTACCATGCATCATAAGCCTTACTTTTCTTTTTCTCTTGACCCCCACCCAACAGTCCTCTCCTCCACTACCCCCCCCCCCCCCCCCCCCCCCCTTTTTTTTTTTTTTCTTAACAAGCTGATCAATTGATGTGGTAAAGAGCAAGGCTGCTTTTATTGATATAATAATAATAATGTTAATTTTTTATAGCGCCTATCTTCTAAAGATTAGGGCTCTAAGCGCTTTACATATATTATAATAAACACTCTCGTTTACGCAGCGGGCTGCCTACCTGGGTAGTGCCGACTGAAGAGCTGCCTGCTGGAGCATCATTCAGTCATTTCCCTTATCGTCCGGTCAACATCCCTGCACTTGGTTTCCTTATTTCCTTCATTCTTTCCATTTCTCACGCACGGTGCATTCTGTGTGTAACGTGTCATCCATACCAACGACCAAACTGGCCTTCTCTTCCGACAGCTGGTGATAGGATTTTGCGTGTGTGCACGATGTTATGCGTGCGTTCACACACGGAACCTCGGTTTATAGTCTCATTCGAAGGACTGTGTAGGAATGGAGTCAGAACCAATGTTAACTCCGAGGGAAAAATCCCCCTGCACCGAAACGGCCCGGCGGAGATCCGAACCCTCATCCCCAGGATCACCAAGATTACGAGTCCGGCGCTCTACCAACTGAGCTATCCTGGCCCTCCGGACATCGATGTCTGACCTCTTTTTTTTTTTCTTTTTTTTTTTCTTAAGTGTTCGTCTCCTCTTTCGCGTCTCATAGTGCATGGACTTAAAAACTGTCGTGAACTGAAACGAAGATGCCTCTGTCTCTGATATCACAACTCAGGAAAGAAGGCTTCACCGTAGCAGTGTACAGTTACATACGTACAGTGTTCAGAACACGAGTTATCTGTATGTCTGACCATCACTTCATCGGACAAAAATGAGCTTTGATCTAAGTGTGTATGTGTGTGTGTGTGTGTGTGTGTGTGTGTGTGTGGTTTACAGCATGATATCTTTTTCATTCACTTTCTCCCCACCCTCCTCCCTTTCATCACCTTCCTCTAGCCTGCACCCTATTTCATCCATCATTATCAATGAGAAAAAAAAAAAATCACCAGCTTAACCAGTAAAATATAAAAAAAAGTCTATGAACTTAACCCATCATATACTCCATTTTGGTAAACGATCAAAACAAAACGGATTGAGTTCCGACCTAAAACACGCAAATTTTCAGACGAGAGTTCTGACGTCATCTCATAGGACACCAAATGAATCTGTTTTACATCATTCGTGACGTTGTTTCCAGCACAACGATCTGAATGATGGCTTGAAAAGGGGAAACGAGGAAGGGGGGCAGGGCGGCAGAGGAAAGCTCTTCAGGTGCTAGGTGTTTCTATCTGCTGTTTTTACCTCCCCTGCCACCACCCCTCCATCTTCGCTCTCTCCCCCTCAATCACCCTCCCACCTCTCGTCCCTCACCCCACCCCTCTTCTCCCTCCTGTAAGAATTGTATCTCTCAAGACGTTGGAGTGTGAAGTAGCTCTTGCTCACAGCAAGGAAGTCAGCGATCAGCGGTGAGTTGCCCTGGCTGTTTGCACCAAGAGAAGGGTAGTTTACACACGCACACACACACACACACACATGCACACAGGCATGCACAAAGAGAGAGAGAGAGAGAGAGAGAGAGAGAGAGAGAGAGAGAGAGAGTAATACACAGACACACAGACAGTGAGACAATCACACACGTCCAGAGAGAGAGAGAGAGCACATACCTACCCATTGATGAACATCGTTTCTGTTTTAATCTGAATACTTGAAGTTTCTGACCACAAACATTTGACGATCGTCTGTTCATTTACATCTTCTCTACAATGTTTGTGCTTGCGTGCGTGCATGCTCGCGTGCTAGCATTTGTTTGTGAATGCACAGGCTTCTGTCTCTGCCATCATTATTTGTTTGGATTTTATTGCTGTAACCCATTAATGTTTTGGAGAGGGGAGAGGGGAGGAGGTTGTTGTTTTGGGGTTTTGTCCTTTGGAGAAATACTTTGTCATGTGCAGAACGCACATAAAAGGAGAAAGATGAAAGAGTAAAAAAAAAAAAAAAAAAAGCCACAAAACCATGTACCGTCAAATACAACACTAAACTCAGGAAATATCTTCAACGAGGTTTTTTTTCTCTCTTTTTTCATCCCCACATACCTTGAAGATCAGACAAATCCTATGCAGGTGATAGCTGCAAAA
>JADBJO010003218.1:193631-198631 GCA_016801955.1 Conus betulinus
GAGAGGTCTGGCATCGATCATATCACACAGAATTTTATTTGTTTATGTCATTCGTTACGTTGTTTTCCCCCGTCAGCGATCGGGCTGCTGGCACTCGAAGGGAAGGGAGGAGGGAGGATGAGGTGGAGGGGCAAGAAAGCTCTTAACCTACAAAGTGTTTCCATCTGCTGCAGTCTGGCACTCGGATCTTTGGAAACATGCCTGATTCTTCAGACACATTTTTTTGTTTCCAGTGAATAAACGGTTTCCAAGCGATTTCTTCCTGACCCACTCACTAACTGCTACAGTTGATTGCAACGTTAACAGACTGGTCTACTTTGATTTTAAGGTTGGGCTGACGTGTGTGTGTGTGTGTGTGTGTGTGTGCCATGGTACTGACAAGTTCTCACTCTCTGTTTTCATCTTCGCATCTCCTGCCCTCCCTCCACCCCCACTCGCTCCTCCTCAATCCCCCCCCCCCCCCTCCACCTCTCGTCCTCGTCCCCCTCCACCCTGCCTCCCTCCCGCAAGTCTTGTATCTCTCCAGGCGTTGAAGTGTGAGCTAGCTCTTGTTCACAGCAGTGAAGTCTGAGCGACTGGCAGGTGAATACCCCTGTCTGTTTCCACCAATAACCGAAAAGTTAACAAAACTTCGGCCAGTCCGGTAGCCCGACATGTAATATCTATAATTCCAAGAGGTAGAGTTGAAAAGGTGAGGTAAAATTTAACCAATCTAGTTTTTAATTCAGCTTCTTTCCGATCAAACTCTACTTCATGCTCCACAGAAACGAGATAAATCCAGTCGTTACTAGTAATATATCACAAGATGCAAAGCATATAAACGTACTCCCAGTTTATCTTGAATACGCATGAGATATTCTATGAAGAGGAAAAACCATTTGGGGCCCTTATAGCCATTAGCAACGGCTATTCTGGTAAACATCGGCCATCATCTGTGACCCATAATGAACATAACTACAAATTTTCAGAAAGATCGGCTAAGTACTTTCTGAGATTTTCCATAAAGAAGAAAACAGTTAAGGGCTGTTATAGCCTTTAGTAGCGGCTATAACGGGAAATTAACACATCAGGCATGATCCGTGACCCATAATGAACATACCTACAAATTTTCAGAAAGATCGGCCAAGTACTTTCTGAGATATTCCACAACAAAGAAAAACCATTATGGGCCGTTATAGTCGTTAGTAACGGCTACAACGGGAAAAGAAATCACCGAGCATCATCCGTGACCCATAATGAACATACCTACACAAATTTTCAGAAAGATCGGCCTAGTAGTTTTGTCTGGAGCGATAAGAACACATTTTGACCACGGACGGACGGACGGACGGACGGACAGACAGTCACACAGACAGCATTTCTTCGTTCTCATTGTAAAGTAGGCTACTCCCTGTTCTATAAGAACTGGGAATACAAAAAGGCAAAATATTCCTAAGTAAGTTCAGCCCGCATTCTCTGCTTTTGCTTCCTGCTCCAAAAATGGTAACTAAGGCTAGTAGGGACAGCCATCCTAGTTTATAACTGTCGGCTGCTAGTGTTGTCTTAAACTGTATGCACTGTGAAAAAGGGTTCAGAAATGTAGGCATGTGTGTTGAGCATGTGTGTTTGTGTGTGTGTGTGTGTGTGTGTGTGTGTGTGTGTGTGTGTGTGTGTGTGTGTGTGTGTGTGTGTGTGTGCGTGGTTTATGTATAGCATAGTCTGTAGTTGTCAGTCTTACTCTATGTCCAATCTTGATAAAGATGGCAATAACTGCTTTTTCTTGGCATACTACTCTCTCTCTCTCTCTCTCTCTCTCTCTCTCTCTCTCTCTCTCTCTCTCTCTCTCTCTCTCTCTCTCCCCCCCCCCCCCCCCTTTATTTTGACTTATACCCCCCCTTCACTCATTTATACAATTACCGTTATCAGCACATCGACATCTTTATCATCATCTTCATCATCAGCATCAGCATCATCATGATTAGTACTCTCATAATCTTATGTCATCACCACCCATCGTCAGCAGCAGCTTCCCCATCATCATGATCGCCATTCTTCTAGATGCTGTTGTTGTTTTTATTGTTGTGGACTCACACTGGTATTCAAAACACACAAGCACACACAGACGCTAGCGCGTGCGCGCACACGTACACACACACACACACACACACACACACACACACACACACACACACACACACGCATGCACGCACGCACGCACGCACGCACACATACACACACACACACACACACACACACGCACACGCACACGCATACACACACGCACGCGCACGCACACACACACACACACACACACACACACACACACACACACACACACACACACACACACACACACACACACACACACACACACACACACACACACACACACACACACACATGTCATTGGTATGGCATAGAGGAGGGGCAGGGGAAGGAAGGGGGTAAAGTGATAATTCGGCTGGGACATTGAGGAGTAAGAAAACATGTGGCATACTCGCTCAATTTGTATTGACATACTGTTCTTTCTCATCAAATATACATCAGAGAGAGAGAGAGAGAGAGAGAGAGAGAGAGAGAGAGAGAGAGAGAGAGAGAGTACAACAACAACAACAAACATCACCAGTCCACTTTTTCCCCTGGTGTTAGGGCATGCACCTTTCCTCCGAACGCGTGAACATGACATCATCGATGCAGTTTTGCTAAGCAACGAGGTGAAAAGGGAGAGAACCACTGTCCAAGAGACGCGCTAGGGGGCATCCTACCACTTGTCAGCACATCACAAAGATCGGAGCACACTGGCGTTATCCTCATCTTCACATGAGTACCTTTCAGACAGATGCCTTCCATTGGCTGAAGTCAGTCAATGACGGTTCACCTGGGAAGCCGTCAAAGCTGTTACTGGTGTCGTTATCACGCAAGTGTAGCCAAGTGTGGTTGTATGACCATGTTTTTTTTCGTGTTTGGTTGTTTGTTTTGTGGGTCAGCTGTTTCCCTTCTTCTCACGCTTGAGCTCCTTTACCTGGAGGTTTGAAGCGTACAAGGAAAGAGATTCGGTTACAATGAATGAGTACAAAACGTTAGCAAGCCATGTTATACTGTCTCCATTATCCTTGCTGATATCTTCAAAAGTGCACAAAAGTCAGTTTAAAACTGTTCAGAAACTGTCCCTTTTATATAAACATTGAAGGTGATAGCATCTTCAATCCGTTTCTACACTTTAACGCTAGAACTGAAGGGAGAAATACATGCTTACCACCTGAAAAAAGAAATCCAGTGATTTCAAAAAAAAACTTTCTGTTTTCCGTGATGGGTTTTAGTATTATGAATACAAATCATTTGTATATAATCGAGTGTAAAGATGTGATTGCAGGAGCAGAGATATTGTGACAATGATGTCACTTCCCCTCTGACAATCAACAGTTCCCATCCAACGAACAGATTTACAGGGGGACGGATTAGTTTCACCAGAAGGGGAAATGAAGTCGTTTGAGAGAGAGAGAGAGAGAGAGAGAGAGAGAGAGAGACAGACAGACAGACAGACAGACAGACAGAGAGAGAGAGACAGACAGACAGACAGACAGACAGACAGAAGGCTGGTATTTTTTTCTCTGTTACCAACACTGGTACTTGGGCAAAAAAGGGGTGCAAAGCCTGGTCTGCCTACATGTTCTATAGTGTTTGCTGATGATTGGTTCTATAGCGTTTGCTGATGATTGGTTCTATAGTGTTTGCTATTATCTTCTATAGAGTTTGCTGATGACATGTTCCATAGTGTTTACTGGTGACATGTTCCATAGTGTTTACTGATGACATGTTCTATAGTGTTTACTGGTGACATATCTATAGTGTTTGCTGATGACATGTTCTATAGTGTTTGCTGATGAAATGCTCTATGGTTTTACTGATGATATGTTCTGCAGTTTTGCTGATAGTTCTATAGTGTTTGCTGATGGCATGTTCTATAGTGTTTACTGATGACATGTTCTAGAAGAAAAAAAAAACACCCGAAGGTGCTGGGGAGGACCCAGAGAAGCACTGTCTTCACCTGCCTTTAGAGCAGTCCTGTACTACCCTTGGAGGCCTGCGCTGTGTTGACGATGGGTACAGGCACGCGCAGGACACTCCATTAAGAATCAAGGGACATAACTGCTCCTGAAGATAGGTAAATCAGACTACAGGATGCAGCCTTAAAGTAGCAGCCCCCATGGGCATACAGCCCCATATTTCATGACTGCAGAGCCACCGGCGAAAAAACACCACCCTCCAGCTGTCGAGCACACCCCACAGACCCCAACCACCCCTGCCCACGGACAGATGAAGACCGTGCCACTCCAGACACAGCCAAGCTTTCGCCATACGGTCTTATGTGCCCTCAAGAGAGAATCCAAAGTTTTGCTGACAAGTTCTAAAGCGTTTGCTGATGGCATGTTCTATAGTGTTTACTAATGAATATTCTATAGTGTTTGCTGATGACATATTCTAAAGTGTTTATTGTTGACATATTCTGTATTGTTTGCTGATGACATGTTCTATAGTGTTTGCTATTATGTTCTCTATAGAGTTTGCTGATGACATGTTCCATAGTGTTTACTGATGACATATTCTATAGTGTTTGCTGATGACATATTCTATAGTGTTTACTGATGACATATTCTCTAGTGTTCGCTGATGACATGTTCTATAGTGTTTGCTGATGACATATTCTATAGTGTTTGCTGATGACATGTTCTATAGTGTTTGCTGATGACATATTCTATAGTGTTTGCTGATGACATGTTCCATAGTGTTTGCTGATGACATATTCTATAGTGTTTGCTGATGACATATTCTATAGTGTTTGCTGATTTACATATTCTATAGTGTTTGCTGATGACATGTTCCATAGTGTTTGCTGATGACATATTCTATAGTGCTTGCTGATGACATATTCTATAGTGTTTGCTGATGACATATTCTATAGTGTTTGCTGATGACATGTTCCATAGTGTTTGCTGATGACATATTCTATAGTGTTTGCT
>JADBJO010003218.1:206131-211131 GCA_016801955.1 Conus betulinus
ACCGGCACCTTCGGGTGTCTCTTTTTTCTCTTCATATACTTTTTTTTGTCGGACTTGGGAAAACAAAAGAGTGATAAGAAGGGATATGGAGAGGAGGAAAAGGGGGAGAGAAGACCCGGGGGACCAGAAAAATGGATGAATTAGTAGTAGCAGTAGTATTTTCATTTTTTTTCCCCACAAAATAGACGAGAGACAGACAGACAGACAGACAGACAGAGAGAGAGAGAGAGAGAGAGAGAAACAGAGAGACAGACACAGACACAGACACAGAGACAAAGACAAAGACAAAGACAGACAGACAGACAGACAGACAGAGCGTGTGCTTCCATGCGTGTGTGCGTGCATGTGTGTGCAGGTGTTGGTGTGTGCATGTAATGACAAAAGACCGCCAGTGTCAATGAAGGTAAATATCTAATCAGACATATAAAACAAGAGGTAACGTTAAAAGCAAGATTAGTTTCAGAAAAAAAAGCTTCAGTTATAGACATGCCTGATAAACACGGTAAGAATGCATGCCTAAAAGCACACATTCAAACAAACTTTGACGTCTTTATAGGTTTCACCACGTGCCACATATGCATTTTGTTGCAGCATTATATTCAGTTGTGAGACCATCTAATTTTGTTTTTTGATAAAACGTTGAAAAAAAAATCTCTGTATTAATCATATTGATACATATCAGGAAATTGCAGGTGGTGGACGCCTTCAACAGAATTAATACTGTAACGTTGACTATTCTGTGTTTTAACGTGAGAACTAAGCTTATTCTGGCTATTTCTCATACAAAACGTAATGATTTTAACACTGGCATCAAAGCCATTTGTATACCCATCACTTCAAGAACGAATATAGATCTATTTTTCTAACGAAATGTGATTCTTCCACTTTCAATAATGGAATAACAAAAGCAGACCCGTCCTCTATATCTTATGTATTTTAATTCTTTCTTTTTGCTAGTGAGCTATATGTAAACATCCTAAGATGGTTGGAATATTTGTTTTCTAGATTCATCTTTGCTGAATATGATAACTAACCAAAGACAGTAGACCAAGAGGACCTTTCCACCAGTCAAAATTCCACTAGAGCGACATGACTAGGTATCAGCCGGGGGGGGGGGGGGGGGGGATTTAAACTCACAACGTCTGGTGTGAAATCAGTGCTGTATACAAGCGAACCAAGAAGGAATCCAGCTACTGGTGTATTATTACAACGTTGACTCGAAGTTACGGACACGATCAATAATTCTCTTCATACATGGATCGGTGGGTCGACCCAGTGGTGAAAGCGATTTAGAGAGGACGTCGTCTAATGGACTGGGACCACAGCCTTGGCTCACTGCTGATGGATGTCACGTGCTTGGCACGCAGGGTGCAGTGGAAGGGAAGAGAGGTGAGAGGGGATAATGGGGATGGAGAAAGGACGACAGAAGCCATGGAGACGGATCACTATCAGTTTAGATGATCACCCTCTTTTCATGTCGGTGCCAAACTTTCTTTTCTCATAATTCTGTTCCCATGTCGTTGCAAGGAATCATTTGTCTTTCCAAAGTCATTTCTAGGAATCGTTTGTCTTTCCAAAGTCATTGCCAGGAATCGTTTGTCTTTCCCACGTCATTGCCAGGAAATGTTTTGTTTTTCCCAAATCATCTTCAGGAATCGTTTGTCTTTCCCCAAGTCATTTTCAGGAATTGTTTGTCTTTTCCCAAATCATCGTGAGGAATCGTCTGTCTTTGTCAAGTCATTGTGAGGAATCGTTTGTCTTCGTCAAGTCATTGTCAGGAATCGTCCGTCTTTGTCAAGTCATTGTGAATAAATTCTTTGTCTTCGTCAAGTCATTGTAAGTAAACGTTTGTCTTTGTCTTTATGAGGAATTGTTTGTCAAGTTATCGTGAGGAAATCGTTTTTCCTTGTCAAGTCATTGTCAGTAACCGCATGCTTGCACATTGATTCCTCCCGTTCTTTATTTATTCAACACATTTTTTTAACATCATCAAAAATTCTTCAGCAGCATTTTGGCTACCCTCGGAATCAAAGCAATCTCTCTCTCTCTCTCTCTCTCTCTCTCTCTCTCTCTCTCTCCTCTCTCTCTCTCTCTCCTCTCTCTCTCTGGGGGGAATCCCTGTAGCGTCAAACTGACCACCGGGGTTCCTCCAGTCCTGTGGGCTGTGTGTCAAGGCTGGGATGGCTGCTGTCTGTTCTCTGTCCATTCTCCACAGCCGTCAGTGCCTCGTTTGTTTCTTTGTCCGCCTGCCCCTCCATCCCCTGCAGTCAGCAGGCCTCTGGAGGATGGTGTTGGGGTCAGCCAGGCCTTTGAATCTCGTCACAGGGACTGATGACCACGAGGTGAGCCCGTTGGCTGACGTTGCTGGCTGGACATCAGTGGGTCCATTCACCGGGCGTCTTTGTCTCATTACTGTGGACAGGTCTCCACCCGGTGACGACATGGCCTTGTGCCCCCCTCAGGGAGAAATTACCTCGTCTGCTGCTGCCAACATCGCCATTCACACGGCAGATCTTATACGGTTCAGTGGGAAGGTCACTGGCTGTCCTCGTGGCAAACAGAGGTACAAAAGGGTACACGTGCACACCTGCCCACAAGCACGTATACACACGCATGCACATACTACTACTACTACTACTACTACTACTACTACTACTACTACTACTACTACTACTGTTGCTGCTGCTGCTGCTATGACCACTCTCCTACTATCACCACCGTTATCAACACACACATGCACATTCACACATACACACACACATACACACACACACACACACACACACACACACACACACACACACACACACACACACACACACACATGGAATGTTCACGTACTCAGAAACAGACGCGCACAATGCACACACGCAAACAACACACGCTCACGCACACACATACATACACATATACGCACACACATACGCACACGCACCCGCCTGCATGTGCGCGCATTCGTACACACAAGCGCGCGCGCACTCTCTCTCTCTCCTCTCTCTCTCTCTCTCTCTCTCTCTCTCTCTCTCTCTCTCTCTCTCTCTTTCACACACACACACACACACACACACACACACACACACACACACACACACACACACACACACACATATACACACACACACGCACCACACACCGTGCTGTCTCTCTCTCTCTCTCTCTCTCTCCTCTCTCTCTCTCACACACACACACACACACACACACACACACACACACACACACACACACTTGTGTAACTTAATCCTCTGAGCAGTCAACAACCACTTCGAAAGAAACTGAGGAACTCCACTCACTGGCTAAACATAAGTATCTTACACAGCCACTGTCAGGATCACAGACAGAAGGAGCGACACAACAGTGGACAAAAAGAACGAAGGAACGAAGAACGACAGATACAAGGAAAGGAACATAGCCAACAAACAAATTTAAGTGTGTGAATCCCTACGCAAGAAGACTCGCCAAACCCTCCTAACAAACATGCACTACCAACGTGTCCTGATGCGACACCTTGAATCAACACCCCCAGATAGCGGACCGTGTGTATGTAGCTGTTCTGGCGCTCTGAACATTTCACAGTTAGCAAGCATCCAGGACAGAAAGCTGAGACTGAGGGGGGTGAGGGAGGTAGCTGCGTGTAGGTGCAGAATTCTATCTGTATGCCACTGCTCTCCATGTGTCAATGGCCAGGTGGCTGTGCTGTTTGCTTTGTAGGCTGTCGGTGGCGGTGGTGGTTTCGTTGTTGTAGTTTTTGTTGATAATGTTTGCTGCTGTTTACACTGTTTATCTCATTCCTGCTGTGTTTTTGTGGTCTTCCTTGTCGTTCGTGCTTTTGTTGTTATTGTGGTTATTTTTTTTTCTTGTAATAAGACCTGGTCTTTTTTTGTTTTTAACGTTTATGTTGTTATTTCTGTCTTTGTTGTTGCTATGTGTTGTTGTTGTTGTTGTTGTTGTTGTTGTTGTCGTCGTCGACATGTTTCGTTCTCGTTCATGTTACTGTTGTTATTGTTGACGTTCTTCTCGTTTTAGAGTCATTGTTGTTCGTTTTTGTTGTTGATAATGTTGCTGTTGTCGCAGATCGTGTTCTTTAGGTTTGTGTCGTCGTTGTTGTTGCGGTTGATGATGCTGCCATTGTTTGAATTTTCTTGAGTTTGTTTTTTTGTTGTTTTTTTTGTCATTGTTGTTGTTGTCGTTGCTTTTGTTTGTTTGTTTGTTTCGTTTTGTTTTGTTTACTCTTTTTGTTTTTGTTTCGTTGTTCTTGCTCATTGTATACTTGTTTCAGTTGATGCTGATGTTTCAATGCAATCGTTGCCGCTTGTTTAGTGATGGTTTTTTTTTTTTTTTTTTTTTTTTTGTTTGTTTGTTTCATCGATATTGCAGTTGACGTGGTTGTCATTTTTGTTGTTTCTATTCTCGACAGGAGCTGGGCATGGAAGCAGACGGGGAGACTGGGGGGTGGGGGGGGGGGGGGTGAGGGAGGTAGCAGCGTGTATGTGCAGAATTCATGCCACTGCTCTTCTTGTGTCAATGCGCGGGTGGCTGGATTGTTTGCTTTGCAGACTGTCGGTGGTGGTGCTGGTTTCCTTGTAGTTTTTGTTGATATGTTTGCAGCCATTTACACTGTTTTTCTCGTTACTGCTGTTTTAATGTTGTTGCTTTTCTGTTGTTGTACCGGATGTTGTTTGTGTTATCAATGTTGACGTTGTTTTTTTGTTGTCAGTGTTGTTGTTGTTTTTGTTGTCAGTGTTGATGTTTGTTTTTGTTGTCAATGTTGATGTTATTGCTGTCATTGTTGTTATTGTCGTCGCAATTTCGTTTTTTGTGATGTTATTGTTGTTATTGTTGATTTTGTTCTTGTTCTTTTCATCGTTATTGTTATTCTTGTTGATGATTTTTTGTTGTTGTGTTGTTGTTGTTGTCGTAAATCATGTTCTCTAGATTTTTGTCATCGTTATTGTTTGTTGGTGTTGTTATTTTTGTTCTTGAGTCTTCTAATTTTTACTTAT
>JADBJO010003218.1:216131-218631 GCA_016801955.1 Conus betulinus
CAAGAGAGAGAGAGAGAGAGAGAGAGAGAGAGAGAGAGAGAGAGAGAGAGAGAGAGAGAGAGAGACGGCAGACAGACAGACAGAGACACGGAGATTTCAGTAAGTTTTCAAAAGAGCGTAAACTGTGGTGGTTTCGCAAGCTTGTAAAACCGTTAAACACGATTGTGCTAAAATCAAAGCCAATCTACACAGTCTGATCTGAACTACGTCTATCGCCAGTCTCTCAGGGCATCATGATAGCCCACCAGGCGCCCCTCCCTTGAAGAAAAGCTCGATCCAGATGTCTTAGGCAGGATGACAATCCCCTGGGAGGATGAAGCGCGCGGTGTGTCTCCTTGTCTTCTTCGGCGTTGTCCAAAACAGTCGCCGGACACGTCTCCCAACGTTGCCCGCAAGCATGCTGGCTCCTCTCCGGGACGGGTGAAGGTCGTCTCTCTATGTCCGGGTGTTCGGCTTGTGGACTGGCAGGGTTAATGAAGGATACATCGGAAAGTCCATGCAACTCCGAGCTCGTAAGAGGTTGAACAGCTCTCCTTTGACTCCATAGGGTTGTAGAGTTTCGGTGGCAATTGTTTTTACAGATTCGGTGAAGTCATTATTACAAAACTCTCGCCTTGTTTTTGGGGATACTGTTTACATTTGTCCACTTGTCATTTTACCGAGGTGAGAGCTGTTTGAAGTGTTCATTTGATTTTTTGGTTGTAAAAGCTTTCGTTAATACGGTTCGAAAGCCGTAAGACACACCTAGTCTCTTCCCGTTCACTCCACTCAGGACTGAGTCATGCAAATTAACGACTAGGGGAACATCTGGTCTTGCTTTCTTTCTTATTGTCCTCCCTTCCACTGAGTCGCAGTTGACGTCATTTTTTTTCATTTTTTGCGTCATTTCATTGACTGTAGACTCCGTTGTTCTCTCTCTCTCTCTCTCTCTCTCTCTCTCTGGGGGAGGAAATCACTGTAGGGGGGAGGGAATCACACTCTCTTGGAATCACTGTAGCGTCAAACTGACCACCAGGCTCCTCCAGTCCTGTGCGCTGTGTGTCAAGGCTGGGATGGCTGCTGTCTGTTCTCTGTCCATTCTCCACAGCCGTCAGTGCCTCGTTTGTTTCTTTGTCTGCCTGCCCCTCCATCCCTGCAGTCCAAGGCTGGGATGGCTGCTGTTTGTTCTCTGTCCATTCTCCACAGCCGTCAGTGCCTCGTTTGTTTCTTTGTCTGCCTGCCCCTCCATCCCCTGCAGTCAGCAGGCCTCTGGAGGATGGTGTTGGGGTCAGCCAGGCCATTGCATCTCGTCACAGGGACTGATGACCACGAGGTGAGCCCGTTGGCTGACGTTGCTGGCTGGACATTAGTGGGTCCATTCACCAGGCGTCTTTGTCTCATTGCTGTGGACAGGTCTCCCGCCCAGTGACCACATGGCCTTGTGCCCCCTCAGGGAGGAAAACCCCTGTGTTCTGCTCCTGCCAACGTCGCCGCTCAGGCGGCTGATAGGATTAGGTCTTGTACCGCTCAGTGGGGAATGTCACGGCAGACAGGATTAGGTCTTGTACCGCTCAGTAGAAAAGTCACGGCAGACAGGATTAGGTCTTGTACCGCTCAGTGGGAATGTCACGGCAGATAGGATTAGGTCTTGTACCGCTCAGTGGGAATGTCACGGCAGATAGGATTAGGTCTTGTACCGCTCAGTGGGAATGTCACGGCAGACAGGATTAGGTCTTGTACCGCTCAGTGGGAATGTCACGGCAGATAGGATTAGGTCTTGTACCGTTCAGTGGGAAAGTCACGGCAGATAGGATTAGGTCTGGTGCCGCTCCGTGGCAATGTCACGGCAGATAGGATTAGGTCTTGTACCGCTCAGTGGGAATGTCACGGCAGATAGGATTAGGTCTTGTACCGTTCAGTGGGAAAGTCACGGCAGATAGGATTAGGTCTGGTGCCGCTCCGTGGCAATGTCACGGCAGATATAGCATTAGGCCTGGTGCCGCTCCGTGGCAATGTCACGGCAGATAGGATTAGGTCTTGTACCGTTCAGTGGGAAAGTCACGGCAGATAGGATTAGGTCTGGTGCCGCTCCGTGGCAATGTCACGGCAGATAGGATTAGGTCTGGTGCCGCTCCGTGGGAATGTCACGGCAGATAGGATTAGGTCTGGTGCCGCTCCGTGGCAATGTCACGGCAGATAGGATTAGGTCTGGTGCCGCTCCGTGGCAATGTCACGGCAGATAGGATTAGGTCTGGTGCCGCTCCGTGGCAATGTCACGGCAGATAGGATTAGGTCTGGTGCCGCTCCGTGGGAATGTCACGGCAGATAGGATTAGGTCTGGTGCCGCTCCGTGGGAATGTCACGGCAGATAGGATTAGGTCTGGTGCCGCTCCGTGGCAATGTCACGGCAGATAGGATTAGGTCTGGTGCCGCTCCGTGGGAATGTCACGGCAGATAGGATTAGGTCTGGTGCCGCTCCGTGGGAATGTCACGGCAGATAGGATTAGGTCTTGTACCGCTC
>JADBJO010003218.1:233631-246131 GCA_016801955.1 Conus betulinus
ACCACAGAAGTGACTCGGTAGCAGTGCAGCGTCTCCTCCAGTGGGTTGCCTCTTGACGGCTTGACATTGCCTGCTCTCGATGGATTGCCGGTGTAGAGAGACTGCGATGGACCGGGCCAGGCTGTGGCTGTGGACGGGGGGGGGTGAGAGGGGGGGGTGGGATCGGAATGCGCGGCGTGGGTGTATTGCCACTGAGGAAGCACCGAAGATGGGACAGCAAAACAAACAAACCAACAAAAGTTAATCTCACCGTCCAGGTGATTTGTTTTTCTCGGGTGGCTCACCGGGTTAGTGGTCCATCATCCAGTGCGCTGTCATGGGTTATCAGTTCCAGTCTGCTAGTGGTTGATGTAGAGGATGTTGAACCTCAACGTAACCAGCTGACATTTTGGCGAAAAAAAGAAAGAAGAAGAAGAAGAAGAAGAAGAAGAAGAAGAAGAAGAAGAAGAAGAAGAAGAAGAAGAAGAAGTAGAAGGACAACAACAAACAACAACAGTTATGAAGGAAATCAAATTAGTAAGAGAAAATAACACAGTGACGAACTTTAATTTTTCGCTTGGTTTACCCTCCCGCATGCTGTGAATCGACTGAAAACACAACTCTCTCATTTCAACTGTTATCTTCAAAGATGTGATTTCAGGTCCAACATTGTGCTATTATTATGAATACTTATAATCGTAGCGCCTTTCCTCGGCGAGAGACCAAGCTCTAAGCGCTTTACAATCCACATTCGTTTACACAACGGGCTGCGTACCTGGGTGGCGCCGACTGAAGAGCTGCCAGCTGGCGATTTATTCAGTCGTTTACTGTGTCATCCAGTCAATATCGTTCAATATCGTTCACTCAATTTCCTTACTTTCGTCATTCGTTCCCTTTCTCACGCAGGGTGCATGCTATTTGTAATGTGTCATCCATACCAACGGCCAAACTGGCCTTCTCTTCCGAAGGTTGGTAATAGGATTTTACGTGTGTGCAAGATGTTATATGCGTGCGTTCACACACGGAACCTCGGTTAATAGTCTCATTCGAAGGACTGTATGGAAAATGGAGTCAAAACCAATGTTAACTCCGAGGGAAAAATCCCCTGTACCGAAACGACCCGGCGGAGATTCGAACCCGCAACCCCAGGATCACCAAGACTGCGAGTCCGGCGCTCTACCACTGAGCTATTCCTGCCACCAATGTGTCTTCATCGGCTGACGTCTGATCTGTTGAGGTATAAATACGATGAGCATACGAGAGCTGCACTCTTTTCCTTCTCTTGTCTGTGAAGGCCCCAATCGTCGAAACGCGCTTTTTTCTAAAGTGTTATTTCTGCGATTCATTTTTTTTTTATCGATGCAGGTACTAAACAGTTTTTTTTTCTTATTGTTTCTGCGAAGAAGATAGATGAATGTTTGCTGGCAAATATTTGTCTGTCACCGTGAAAGCGTCAACATGTAAGATTGATAACAGTAATTCCTTTCTTTTGTTTAGTTCTTTTGTTGATATATATTGTTTGATGGGGAAAAAAAAGATGCAAACGAAATATATGTGACTGATGACATTTTTTTTTCCAAACACAAAAACAAAAAAGTCTTGCTGTTTGATAAAAAAAAAAAGATAAACACGAAAAGAAAGATATCTTTCTTTGTTTCTTCAGCCAGTCATTATCTCCCGTGTACATGTGTGTGTGTGTGTGTGTGTGTGTGTGTGTGTGTGTGTGTGTGTGTGCGTGCGTGCGTGCGTGCGTGCGTGCGTGCGAGCGTGCGTACGTGCGTGCGTGCGTGCGTGCGTGCATGCGTACGTGTGTGTGTGTGTGTGTGTGTGTGTGTGTGTGTGTGTGTGTGCGTGAGACAGAGAACTATTCTTAAACAATTCCCTTTCCTAATAGAAAGCTACCTGTAAAGTCTGTCTGTACCAATGTGTGAAAAGATACAATTAAAAGTCAAAGTCTCTGTGTGTTTAATTCACCGTATATACTCCACCATTCTCTTCGACATTTTAACGGCCCCTGAATTGAATTAGGTCATTTTTTTATTGCCAGACAGGCTAATGGTTTTCAAGTTGTTTTAAAAAAAATCCAGCACCTTTAGAGTTGGTCTGGAACTTTGAGAAACACTCTCAGAGACGCGTCCATTAAGTGGATGAAACTCGACTGTGTGGTCCCAGTCTTCCCAGCGGAGCTCGTAGCAAAACTGAACCGTGGGTAGGAGCAGGTCAGGTCAGGTACAAAAAAAAAAAAATCCCACTAATAAAGATCTCTGATGGGAATCGAACCCATGACCTCCCAGCCGGAAGTCCGCAACGTTAACGTTTCTGCCGCGCGGCTGGTAATAAATCGGCGCTTGATTTCCATTGCAGACATCATCACTCAAATCTACCATCAGTTGTTTCACTCGGTGTTTATTTCCCCCTCCTCTCAACCATCTTCAATACAGCTCTTCAATCTAGATCTTACCCGAACAAATGATGATTTACTGTAATATATCGTCTCGCAGACTCTCATTCTCTTGCCAGGCACGCATGATGCCAGGAATGATTTTGGATTCCTGGCATCATTTATTGAAATATAATGGGTTTGCACGCTAACAACCCTTTTTTTTCAAAAACGCGAAAACGTTTGTCATGCATCTATGTCTACGCGGTTGGAACAGTTTTCTCGTTATTGTTATGTATCTTGTGCTGCTTTCAAATTAAGTTTATTGCTAACTTTGTAGTAAACAACAGGACTTGAAGTCTGTTCGTCATTTTTCTTTGCCTTTCCTATTGAAACCATCTGGGTCGAAACGAGTTGTATCTGCGCCATCATTTGGCCGTTTCGTTCCTGTGTGGGGGACCTAAGAACCAAACTAGTTTATTCTCTCACGTCAGCAAAGACATTATTTCCGCCTTCTTGTCAAATAGTTGTTAATGACCACGAAAGTACCAGTGTGTGAGGGGTAACGAAAAAACCGTCTTCTTCCCTTTTCTTCGTCCCCCCCCCCCCCCCCCTCTCTCTCTCTCTCTCTCTCTCTCTCTCTCACTCTCTCTCTCTCTCTCTAATAAAACCTAACCACAGAGTTTAATAAGAAAAAAGAGAAAATAACAAAAAGAAATAAACAAAAGAACAGCCTTTTTTTTCAAAAAGTGTAAAAGAAAACGACCTTCTGGCTTTGTCACTTTCTCAAATCCCTTTCCGCTCTTCTTTTTTTTTTTTTTTTTTTTTTTCTTTTCTTTGGCCCAGACGGTCTGAACTCCGTCCCGTATGTCGCAGTAGTAGACAGCAATCTGTCTGCCTGTCACTACAAACGGACCACCAACATGATTTAAGAACAAGATCTCGGTGTAGAATTGGCCATCAGGAAAGTGTGCTTTGTTTGATTGTTTGTTTTTTTAATTCTGTACATCTCTTCTCCACTTTTTTTTTCCCCTCTCTTTGAAACAGTTGCCGTTTTATTTTCGCTCTTTTTCATTCCCTTTCCATCTCCTACCATTTTATTTTCCTTTTTTTTTATTTTTCTCTCTTTCATACATTTGATATTAGATGTCTCTCCGCCATTTTCTTGCTCTTTGAATATTTTTTTTCCGAACTCTTTCTGTCCTAGTCTGGCTGTTATTTTACTGTTTATTTTGTTCCTTTTTTTTCTTTTTATCTTTCTCTTAACTTGCTTTTGAATTTTCTTTTTTTTTCTACATTTTTTTCTTTCTTTTCTTTTTCTTTCTTTTCTGTATTTTAGCAAATTTATCGTCATTCTTTTTCTTTTGAACATCTTTTTGCATCTTCGGTGTGTTAGAAAGAAGTATTTAGTGTACGAAATTTATTATGGAAGGCAAGACATAGTTAAAGTTTTCAGTGTGTGACTTCTCTCTCTCTCTCTCTCTCTCTCTCTCTCTCTCTCTCTCTCTCTCTCTCTCTCTCTCTCTCTCTCTCTCTCTCTCTCTGCAAGAGACAGAGAGTATACTGATGATAAAAGAGAATGACTGAGAGGAGGAGTTTGAAGGGGGATAGAGCGATATAGATGAATTATTATTTTATAATGCAAATGGTGTTGTAATACGAAGAGACAGACAGACAGACAGACAAAGCGAGAAACAGAGACAGAGACACAGACACACACACACACAGACAAACAGACAGACAGAGACACAGACACAGACAGGCAGAGAGAGACAGAGAGAGACGGAGAGATAGAGGCAGACAGGAACAAAGAAAAGAAAGAACGAAGAAAGAGAAAAGGGGGAGAAAAAAAGAGAGAGGGGGAGAGAGAGGGGGGGAGAGAGGGGGGGAGAGCAAAGAACTGACCAAAGAAAAAGAGAAATAGAGAAAGAAACGATGAAAGAAGCAAACGAACAAAAAAAAAAAAAAAAAAAAGAAAAAAAGAAAGAAGAAAAACAAAAAAAAAAACAACAAAAACCAAACAAGTCAGAAAGGAAAATGAAAAATACACATAAAAGAAGAAAAAAAAACGAAAGAAGAAACAAACAGAAACAAAGATAAAAAAAATAAATGGGGGAAGAAAACATAAAGGAACAAAATGAATGGACGAAAGAAAACGAAAAGAGCCCGTTGTTTACAAACAACGAAACGAAAAAACTAGGATGAAAAAAAACTATTAAAAAAAAAGGAACGAAACAAATGGAATGAATAAAAGAGGAGAACCCAGTGTTTACCCCAGAAGTCTGAATCCTCGCCCTGAACTTCCCACATACTTTCCCCAACCCTTTCCTTCCGTAACAGGGGGGAGAACTCTCCTTAGGATGATCTCACACAAGACGTCAGCGTCAGAATTAATGATCGACCTTATAGGCTAATGTGATGCTCGCTCTTTTAAATGCCCGTTGCCTATATCCTGCTTTTACAAACCTGACAATGTTTTTGTACATCTTGGTCGCACCGTTTGCTCATTCAGATAGTTCCTCGCCCAAAACAATGTTCACGAGAACTTTTCTTTTGTATCTGTCATAGCAAAACAGGCAAGGAGTCTGGGACTCTGTACAAAACTGTGAAAACGACATGTTTCTTTTTCGTTAAAATTCCAGCTGTTTTCTCTCGCTTGGTCACGATGTGTGAAAGTAGCGCCCCTTGTTTGATTGAGATTCTGTTTTCATTGGTGGAGACAGGCGTTCGATGTGCAACTGCGTTGAGTTTTGATGCTAGTCATGAACAACACTAAATTCTGGCCTCGGAATTGTTGTTGTTGTTGTTGTTATTGTTTTGTTTGTTTGTTGTTGTTGTTTGTTTGTTTGTTTGTTTTTTGAATGGTGCGATGCATCAGAAGTCTGCATGAAGACACGGATACTTATGAGCTCACACACACAGCGACCAGTCAAAAATCTCTCTCTCTCTCTCTCTCTCTCTCTCTCTCTCTCTCTCTCTCTCTCTCTCTCTCTCTCTCTCTCTCTCTCTCTCTCTCTCTCTCTCTCTCTAATAGACGTAATCCGTAATGGTAAACACCGTGTAAATCTATCCTCAGATTTAATTTTGATGCTACATTTTGCTGATGATGTTCTGTCGCTTTCTTTCTTCTCGGTTATTGGTCTGCAACATCAGCTGAATATTTTGGGGGATGCCTCACACAGAATGAGTTTGACAGTTTATTTAGATAATAAAACTAAAGTGGTCGTGTATCGCAAAGGTGGTTTATTGCAGCGAGAGAAAAGTTTGTTTTTTTTTGTAACAATAAGCTAGTGGTGGTCAATCAATATAAATACCTTGGAATCATTTTTTTTCTTCTTCTCTCTCCTTTACCTACGCTATGGAAGATAGAGCCGCGAAAGAAAATAGAGGAGTTGTATGTATCTTAAAACTGCTGTGGTCCCTCGGTGAAAAGCATCCAAAAGTGTTAATTTATTTGACTGCCAAATCCTATCAATGCTAACATACGATTCTGAAGTTTGGAAACTGATTGCAAACCAGAATTTGATTTGGAAAAAGTAACTCTGTTTGCGTTGAAAAGATGGATATAAATGTTAGCGTTAAGACACCTAATGTCCTTGTCTATGGTGAATGTGGTAGATATCCTCTTTATGTTCACATGTATACAAGATGTGTTAAATATTTAGCTGAAACTTTGAGAATGTCTGATGATCGTCTATCTTTAATATCTTATAAAATGCTGTTAGCTCTTCATTATAAAAGTCAGAACAATTGGGTTTCTGCCGTATGCTTTGCTTCATATGAATGTGGGTGTGGGAACACCAAGGTGTTCAAAATATTCATCCTTTTCTCAGAGAGTTCAAGGAAAGGCTAATCGATTTGTTTCATTCAAGGATGGGAGGCTCAGTTGAGAGATAAAAGTCGGTGTGCATTTTATGCATCTTTTAAACATCTCAATACTTGTTCGACTTAAAACAGTGTGTACTGAAAGAGACCTTAATCAGATTCAGGCTAGATGTTTCAGCATTACGAACACATCGGTACCGATATTCTAATAATGTCTCCCCTAACTGCCCATTTTGTGAGAGTGTCCCGGAAAGTGAACCCCACTTTATATGCGTCTGTCCCAAATACTCACATGTTAGAGAAAAATACGTCCTACGTTAGTATTACAATAACCCTTACTTTCAGGTTATCGTTACTGATGTGTGACACTAGATGTATGTGCAGACTGGCAGCATATCTAACTGATGCATTTAAAATCGGTAATCTTGCTATTTCGGCTACAGGTTAGTATGGATGTTAATCATGTCCATTTTCAATGTAGTACCCCGACATGATTTCGCTTTGTAGCCCCTCCCCTTGACATACGCAGAAGGCCTGGCTCATTATACATTTTATTATTCTCTCTCTCTCTCTCTCTCTCTCTCTCTCTCCTCTCTCTCTCTCTCTCTCTCTCTCTCTGTGCGACTGATGCTGTGTACGTGAATCATGATTCTAATGCCTGTCTGTGAGACCCCTTAAACCCGTGTTACATGAAGTGAATCTCTCGCTCAAGTGCGTTCGCAATTTGACTCTTTATAAATGTCACCGCCTGGGTAAGTGAATGCAAGAGCAAGTACTCGCTCATTGGTTCAACTATGACAGTCTTGTTAAAAATCTTCAAGACTGTGTCTCTGATATCAAACAGTGGATGTCTACTATTAAGCTGAAATTGAATGATGATAAAACAGAAGCTATCCGGATTAGAAAACACTCTCAAGCTCAAGACTCCCGTCTTCATCTGTCAATAGTCCTAGGCTCCACTGACATCTCATTGATGCCATTTGTTCGTGAGCTTGGCTTCTATCTCGACTCTGATCTCACCCTGAAACACCACAAAGCCAAAATCTGCCAAGCATCCTTTCTCGAACTCTGTCCCATCAGCTCTATCAGACCTTTCTTTACAGAACAGGCCACGAAGACTTTGCATTCTGCCAAGACTAGATTATTGTAACCCTCTTCTTCTTGGTGTACCCGCAGCCTTACTCCAGCCACTACAACGTGTTCAAAACTCACCGCACGCCTTTATTTCAAGGTGCCTAAACAGCATCGTACTTAAGATCTCTTGAAGAAATTTCAATGGCTCAAAATCGAGCACAGAATTCAGTATAAGTCGGCGTGCCTATGTTGTAAGGTTATCGCAGATGAAACGCCTATCTATCTCTGATCGCTTCGAAATATGATTATATTCCGACACGTCCCCTCCGTTCGTCCTCTGATGATAGAATTTTTCGAATTCCCTCATAATAACCAAAAGCAGCACGGTTCTAGAACATTCTCATTGTCTGCGGCAATACTCTGGAATTCACTACCTTTCCATCTACGTCATGCCCCATCCTTCCCGACTTTCAAGTCTGCACTTAAAACGTATCTGTTCAAACACCAGTTGCAGAATATCACCTTAAATATTACTAAATCACTACATGTCACTTGCACACTTTGCTGGTGTACAAATGAGCTGTTCACCGTCTTATATAGTGTGTTTATGTATGCAACATTATGTTTCAGTGTGTGTGTATGTGTGTGTGTGTGTGTGTGTGTGTGTGTGTGTGTGTGTGTGTGTGTGTGTGTGTGTGTGTGTGTGTGTGTGTGTGCGTGAGTGTACGCACGCATGTTCTGTGTGTGTGTGTGTGTGTGTGTGTGTGTGTGTGTGTGTGTGTGTGTGTGTGTGTGTGTCCTGCTTATATTTTTAGAGGTTGAATTGTTAAAACTTGTAAAGCGCCCTGTAGCCTACGTTGTTAGGATGGGCACTATAGAAATTGTCCTCGTTATTATTATGATTTCAAGAAGTTGAAGATGATCAACCTTTCAGGGGAGATACCGACCACCGCCATGGTGATCAGCCAATCAGAGCAAAGGTGAAGGGTCGTGTACTCCCCAGGTCACTAGCTGCTACATGTATGCCTGGGTATTTTTTTCCCTGTTGTTTTCTTTCATTCTTCACCCAGATCAAGAATTCATTCTCGCTTTCAGATTTCGTATCAAACATGAATTTACTTGTTCTTGAAACAAGGAAGTCAGAAGGCCTCAATGAAACATGGACTTAACCGTTGAACTGAGGAAGACGTTTCACGACAAAGTCAAGTAACCAGCCGATGTGTGTGTGTGTGTGTGTGTGTGTGTGTGTGTGTGTGTGTGTGTGTGTGTGTGTGTATGTATTTTGTGTGTGTGTGTGTGTGTGTGTGTGTGTGTGTGTGTGTGTGTGTGTGTGTGTGTGTGTGTTTGTTTGTTGTTGTTGTTTTTGGGGGGTGCTCCACCTCCAATTTTTTCCCACATTTTCGTTTTTTTTTTTCAATAAGTGGAGCCTCCATCCTCCCATTGTTCCCACCAGCCGACGTATATACTCTTGTCCTGCCAACCTCCAAAATGTCACCACCACTAGTTTCAATGGCGAGGCGGAGAAAAGACTTAGCACAAGAACTAAGTCTGTTTTGCTTGCACCTGAGCGAGAGCGACAGGCTCGCCCAGTGTGACACAGGCTTTAGGTTTAAAGGGCACGTCTCCCGAGCACTATCTACCCTATCACCCACCATCCCGCCTTTGCTCTTTCCACAGGGATTACTCCCCCCCCCCCTCCACCAACAACCCACCCCACCCCCCCACCCACCCGCACCCCCATTCTCTCGTCCTGGGTTTATCCCTCATGTTTCGACCGTCCCACGTGGTCCTGAACATCCCTACCCCCCCCCCCTTACCTTCCCTTCTTCACTCCTCCCCACCTCCTCCTCCCTAGCCCATACATTCTTCTTGACACCGACCCCCCCCCCCCCCCCCCCCCCCCCCCTTTCCCACCTCCGCCCCCATTTCTCCACCAACCCTACACCCAACCCCTAGTATTCCTCTCCCTCTGTCCTTTTTTTTAATTCCTTCTCCTTCTTGACTTTCCTGTTTCGCAACTTCCACATGTATTTGGGGTTGATCCCGGCGTTGCGCGGCATGCAGTGATTCTCTCCCTTGGGATCTTCTTCTGCTCTTTGTTTTCTGTAAGTTTGCTCTCAAAAGGAACGGGCAGTCAGTCGTGATTCCTGAGAATTATTTAAGAGTTGTCCGCCCATCAGTTAACTGCTGCAGTTTTGTCTAGGTCCTAGTCTCTGGATAGTAGAACTCTCTCTCTCTCTCTCTCTCTCTCTCTCTCTCTCTCTCTCTCTCTCTGTGTGTGTGTGTGTGTGGTGTGTGTGTTGTGTGTGTGTGTGTGTGTAAGTAGGTAGATAGATTTCTAAACAGACATACATATATACATCTGCTCAATCACCGTTTAACCCCTACCCTCTCCACTGTCTCTCTCTCTCTCTCTCTCTCTCTCTCTCTCTCTCTCTCTCTCTCTCTCTCTCTCTCTCTGCGATTGTCTTCCTATCAATGTTTTTATCATCATCATCATCATGATCATCAGCATCATCATTATCTCTCTCTCTCTCTCTCTCTCTCTCTCTCTCTCTCTCTCTCTCTCTCTCTCTGCGATTGTCTTCCTATCAATGTTTTTATCATCATCATCATCATGATCATCATCATCATCATTATCCTCTCTCTCTCTCTCTCTCTCTCTCTCTCTCTCCTCTCTCTCTCTCTCTCTCTCTCTCTCTCTCTCTCCCTCTGCGATTGTCTTCCTATCAATGTTTTTATCATATCATCATCATGATCATCATCATCATCATCTCTCTCTCTCTCTCTCTCTCTCTCTCTCTCTCTCTTTTTCTCTCTGCGATTGTCTTTCCTATCACCATTTTCACTATAATCATCATTAAAACATCTCTCTCTCTCTCTCTCTCTCTCTCTCTCTCTCTCTCTCTCTCTCTCACACACACACACACACACACACACACACACACACACACACACACACACACACACACACACACACACACACACACACACACACACACGCACACACACAAGAAGTCGCTTACAGAAGATTCAAAATCTTTAGATTTGTCACAAAAACAATAAAGGCGTACACGAAATACTATACCTCCCCTAGTGCACCAAATGTTGAGAAAGGTGGCTCGAACGAATGAGGGCAAATAAAAGCGTAGAGGAGGGACAGAAAGAAAGAAGTGCATAATTCAAGGGCTAGTTAAGACAGGAAAATAAATGAAAATAAAAGAGCAGACAGAAAGGAAGAGAAAAGGACAAGAACAGAGACAGAGCAAAGACACATAGAATGTGAAATGTTTGGAAGAGAGACGAAAAGAGAAAGAAAGTGAGAAGAAGATTTAAACAGGAAGCAAAAGGGGGGGGGGGGACAAGACATAAAATGTCAGATCTTTTAAAGAGAGGCAGAAGTGTGAGATGAAATCTTTATGGCTAATCACACACACAGACACGCTGACTCTTAATCATATTTTTTTGATACACGTCCACACTGACACACTGACATTTCACTTTTTGTTATGAAAGAAGGAAATTATTTGAGATCGTCTTGACCTGAGTAAAACGCGATGAAAAATGACTTGAGAAAGGCATAAAGAAATGACTTCCCTTGAGGGGTGAGAAGGGGTTTGTTTTGTTTGTTTGTCTGTCTGTTTGTTTGTTTGTTTCAATCAAAAAAGCAAGATCTAATTTCGTATTTGCCGACAAAAACAATACATGAATTTTAAAACACGGCGGTTTTGTCATTAATCTCACTCACTGTCACAATCATGGTGACCGACGAGCATTTGTAAGTTTTCTGCTGAAGCGAGATAGAACAAAAAGAAAACGTTGGTTCCTAGGTCGTCAAACGAATGGAAGGAACAAATAATTGTACAGAAACAACGTGTTTCGACCCACAGTTCTTTTACTGGCAAAATGAACCATGTTCTTTTTAGCACAGCCGACGACAGACGCAGCAAACAAACTTACTTTAAGCCGAAGGAGAGACATGACATTAAAGAGGGTAACAGCAGAGATATCAACTCTCTGACAACTGAATGATCAAAACACAATTGCAAAATGGAAGTTTTCCGACGTGCAAACGCAGTCTATTTTTATAAATGCTGCCACTAATCCAAAACCATGTCTTAAATAATGAATACTTATATAGCGCCTATTCTCGGCTAGAGACCAAGCTCTAAGCGCTTTACAATCAACACTCGTTTACACAACGGGCTGCCTACCTGGGTAGTGCCGACTGAAGAGCTGCCAGCTGGCGCTTCATTCAGTCGTTTCCCGTGTCATCCAGTCAATATCGTTCAATATCGTTCACTCAAGTTCCTTACTTTCTTCATTCTTTTCATTTCTCACGCAGGGTGCATGCTATGTGTAACGTGTCATCCATACCAACGGCCAAACTGGCCTTCTCTTCCGAAAGTTGGTGATGGGATTTTACGTGTGTTTATAGCCTCATTCGAAGGACTGTATGCGAAATGGGGTCAGAACCAATGTTAACTCCGAGGGAAAAATCCCCCTGTACCGAAACGCCCCAGCGGAGATTCGAACCCGCAACCCCAGGATCATCAAGATTACGAACTACCAACTGAGCTATTCCGGCTCCCGGAAAAAAGCAATTTTGTGAGGTCTGGGGAAAAAAGTGTTGTGAATTACACAAGGAATAAATTTGATAAAATATGTGATTTTATAATCAGCACCCTACCGAAAGGCGTTACCTGTCTTTACACCCAAGCGTTTTCTCATTGAATAATTGATATCCGAATATTGAATATCTCTGTCCAAAATATGTTTGATTTAGGAAGAGTATTTGTGGGTCCATATTTTTGTTATGTGATGAACAAGCGGACACTAAGCCATCGTGATGATTTTCCATGTCTGATGTTTGGTGTACATGTTCTGCGGGTAAGTTAATTTTAATGAAGAAGCAAACATTTTAGTTCCGGTTGTTTAACACATTCCGACACCCTGTCCACAGCCACAGCCCAGTCGGCCCCGCCGCAGCCCCGGCACCGACAATCCACAGGGCACAGTCAGTGTCAAGTCGTCAAGAGGCAAACCACCGGAGGAGAAACTGCACTGCTGCCGAGTCACTTCGGTGGTGTTCAGTGGCGCCTGTTCTGATCTAACATACGCAGGACACCACCTACTAAGCCCCCTACTGACGACAATAATTGCTTAGTCGCGGAGCCGGCGTGAGTGAGCTGTCCCTCCGGAGGGCGCCACCACGTCCGTCCAACGACAGCCCCCATGGAAT
>JADBJO010003218.1:251131-259023 GCA_016801955.1 Conus betulinus
TATCACACACACACACACACACACACTCTCTCTCTCGTGGGGGGGTCTCTCTCTCTCTCTCTCTGTCTCTCTGTCTGTCTCTCTCTGCTCTCTCTCTCTCTCTCTCTCTCTCTCACTTTGTGTTGTGGCTGATCTTTTCAACGACTCTGTTTCCTCTATCATATTGCTCATTTGACATTTTCTGACCCTGAAATACGTTGTTGATATTTTCATGACCAAGGGTTCCAGTGAACAGACAGTCGTATTTACTGTCCACCTGTTTCAAGACATACAAAAGATAAACCAAAGGCTGAATACACAGAGCTTCTCCCTAAGACTTCGGAAAATGGCTAAGCTTAAAGTCATGATTTCAGGAAACTGCGCAGTGGCCGATCTAGAAATAGTGATATGTTTGAAGATAAAGGTTTTCTACTAGGTCACTCATGGCTTAAAAGAAAGAGAGATAAAAACAAAAACATAAAAAAGAAAAACGAAAAGTCGGTGAGAAGGCATTAATGAAGCAGGGGTCAAGGTCAACAAGCGAGAGAAACATGCAGAAGATCATGACGGAGACCACTCCAAAGTAGAAGGAGAATCGCTCAGCACCGGCTGAAGTATCTCGTACAAAAAAGGATAGAAATAGAAAAAAAGAAAATGAAAGGATGTGGGGGAAAATGTAGAGAGAAAAGAAATGGGCGGTTGGAGGACAAAAACAAAATCTTGATAAAGCCGACATAGAGAGATCTCTCAGGAGAAGGGGGGGGGGGGGGGGGGGGGGCAGAGTCAAGGTGAGAGGATTCATTCCCCTGAGCCAGCCAGCTAATGACCAAGGTGAACAATCAAGACGGTGTAATGTTCTGTAGTTACTCCACACTCAAATTCACTCCTTGACGGGGTGAGAGAGGGCACGTGCCCAAACACACCCCAACGCCCCCTCCCCCCATTCATTCTCTCTCTCTCTCTCCTCTCTCTCTCTCTCTCTCTCTCTCTCTCTCTCTCTCTCTCTCTCTCTCTCTCTCTCTGTGCGGGGGAGGAAAATCCACCCCAAGCTCCCTCCCCCATTTTTTTTCCAAAATTACTTCCATCCTTTAGAATTCTCAATGTCCTAATCCACAAAACGTATCAAAGCACATTAAATCTGAAGTTGAGAAGGGGAAGGTTGAGGAATGAGGGTGGGAGTCGGAGGAGGAGGGGATGGGGATTCTGAACTTCAGCCAGAACTACTCCCTTCCTGTTTCAGGACCACTCTCCTGGGGAGTGACTGAGGGCATGATCTTGAGACACCCCATGGAATAACTATCACCACATGTCCATTTTCACCCCTCTGTCACAACGGACAGGTCAGTGTGAGTTTCAGTTTCAGTTTCATCAAGGAGGTATCTGTCACCGCATGCGCACTACTTTACACTGCATCTGCTAAGTTAAAGCTGATAGATAAATGAGTTAATGACTGAGGGGGAGAGAACTGAAGGAGAGGGTCTCATGGCTACGACTTAGCAGATTCTGACCTACAGCATTCGCCCAACGCGCTGGTCAGACCGCGCGCGTGTGTGTGTGTGTGTGTGTGTCTCGGGGTGTGTGTGTGTGTGTGTGTGTGTGTGTGTGTGTGTGTGTGTGTGTGTGTGTGTGTCTGTGTGTGTGTGTGTGTGTGTGTGTGTGTGTGTGTGTGTGTGTGTGTGTGTGTGTGTGTGTGTCTGTGTGTGTGTCTGTGTGTGTGTCTGTGTGTGTGTGTGTGTGTGTGTGTGTGTGTGTGTGTGTGTGTGTGTGTGTGTGTGTGTCTCGGTGTGTGTGTGTGTGTGTGTGCATGGGATTTAGCACGTGCCCATTTCCACTTCACAGGACATTTCTCAACCATGCCCCAAACACTGAACCATGCCCTAAACCACTGAACCATGCCCCAAACCATTCACCGGGGAGTGCTCTTTGGGACAGGAGTTGTGGGTCAAGTCCAGAACCACCCCCCCCCCCCCAAACCCCCACCCCCTCCATCAAATTCAGATGCAATGTGCTTTGATTCATACGAACGTAAAAGAAAAAAAAATACTGAACAGCTAACCGAAAGAGACAAGCTACAAGACAAATGCAGCGCGTTTTGACCTCTTTGGCCTACTTCAGACAGGATAAACTACATTCAGAACAATGAAAACAAAGAACGAACAACCATTACCTCTTCAAACTGGGCGCAGATTTGGCGTGGAACGCCTGAAGAAATTCAAAAAGTCAAAACGTGCCGCGTTTTGTTTTGTGATTTATTTTTCTCTTTCGTTCGGCAGTTCAGTCATTTTTCATTTAATTTTCAAAGTGAGGTGACTGCAAGCGGAAACTGAAACAGATTTTAAAAGAATGATTAGCGAGGTCGCCAAACAGCAGGGACAAACCAAATCATTACAAGACAACTGGGTTTTTTTTTTTTTTTTTTTGCAGACTTGTTAATAATTCTTTTAACAATTTCATCTCACTTTGTTTCAGTTTCCGCCTGCGGTGACCTCCCTTTGAAACTAATTTTGAGTGACACGTTCTGTCGATTGGGACACTGTGAGAGTTCTGAAGAAGAGGGTGATTGTAGAAAAGAGGTGGCCGGGGGGGGGGGGGGGGGGGGGGGGGGGGGGGGGGGAAGCGGTCTGGAGTGACTGTCCGTGGATTAGTTTGAGCACCTGCCCTTTGTCACCCCTGAGGACTGATTTCAGGTGAGTAGTTAGCACAATACGTTGCGACTGTTTACATTTGTCTCGGTGTATATACCGCATGTTTCTTTCAATGTTCTATACCATCCACAACCAAGAAACACGAGTTTTTTTTGTTTTTTTTTTTAATGTGTAAATAGATAGACAGACAGACAGACGTTACGTACGTACATACATGCAGAAAGAGACAGACAGACTTATAATCGTGTATATTTTCACACACACACACACACACACACACACACACATACACACACACACACACACACACACAACACACACACACACACACACATACACCGCACGCACCCACACACACACACACACACACACACACACACACACACACACACACACACACACACACACACACAGATCAGTGTGTGTGCGAACGTGCGTGCGTGTGGGCGCGCGCGCGCGCGCGTGTGTGTGTGCGTTTGTGTGTGTGTGTGTGTGTGTGTGTGTGTGTGTGTGTGTGTGTGTGTGTGTGTGTGTGTGTGTAGACAGATAGATAGACAGACAGACAAACACATAGATTGATAGATCAATCGATAGATAGATAGTAGATAGATAGATAGATAGATAGATAGATAGATAGATATAGATAGATAGATAGATAGATGAATAGATAGATCTCTGTATGTGCGTGGGGGATTGGGGAGGAGACAGACAGACAGACAGACAGACAGACAGACAGACAGACGGAGACAAACAAACCAAGAAACAGGCAGTCAGACAGACAGAAATTAGAGTACCTGAAAAAGGTTGGATGGGGGTGGCTGATGCTAGAAAGCCAGAGGAGGTAGGTGGGTGAGAGAGTGGTACCTGACTGTCACTTGATTAAACTTTGATAATTGAAGATGCTCTTCTTACCCTTCTATGGTTGTTGTGCCTCCCTAAAAAACAACTGTTGACATTTTGTTACCATTATTGTTAAATGTCGGTGACAGCCAAAAGGTTAATCTGACAGCAAACTGATTTGGGTCAAACGGTCCGTCAGTTCATATTTGAAAACTTCACAGCAAAATAAGTTGTAATGGAAACTGCATTGCACTCGCCTCCAAAAGGTGGACCTAGCTTATTCGTGCGTAGTTCTTAACTTGTTCGTGCGTAGTTCTAAACTTATTCGAGCGTAGTTCTTAACTTATTCGAGCATAGTTCTTAACTTACTCGTGCGTACTTGTTAGCTTATTCGTGCCTTGTTCTTAACTTATTCGTGCGTAGTTCTTAACTTGTTCGTGCGTAGTTCTTAACTTGTTCGTGGGTAGTTGTTAGCTTATTCGTGCCTAGTTGTTAGCTTATTCGTGCCTAGTTGTTAGCTTATTCGTGGGTAGTTCTTAACTTGTTCGTGCGTAGTTCTTAACTTATTCATGGGTAGTTGTTAGCTTATTCGTGCCTAGTTGTTAGCTTATTCGTGGGTAGTTCTTAACTTGTTCGTGCGTAGTTCTTAACTTATTCGTGGGTAGTTGTTAGCTTATTCGTGCCTAGTTGTTAGCTTATTCGGGTAGTTCTTAACTTGTTCGTGCGTAGTTCTTAACTTGTTCATGGGTAGTTGTTAGCTTATTCGTCGTGCCTAGTCGTTAGCTTATTCGTGGGTAGTTCTTAACTTGTTCGTGCGTAGTTCTTAACTTATTCGTGGGTAGTTGTTAGCTTATTCGTGGGTAGTTGTTAGCTTATTCGTGGGTAGTTGTTAGCTTATTCGTGGGCAGTTGCGTTTGAGAAGACCACTGTCTTGCCACTGAGCGCAAACAGATCAAAGCAGGCGGCCGTCAATTCAGTGAAAAAACTGTTTCTTTTCATTGAACAGTCTATTGCTCGCCTTATCCAAAGCGTTTTGTGAAGTATCACACAGCATTAAAATGGTGGTTGTATTTTGGATTACCCGTGCTTAAAAGTCACACGTTTCGTTCTAACTGTACAGTAGGTTAATCACTGAGCATTAAAATTTAAGCCATGGTTTGTGTTATCCATTGTGAAACATTAGCGGGTTTTTTTTTTCTTTCTTTTGTTTTGTTTTGTTTTCTTTTCTTTTTTGTCGAACAATATATTACTTGCCAGTCCAAAGCGTCATGTGGGAAAATAGCTAATTAAAAAGTTAGTATGGTTTTCTTTTATTCATTCATTTTCTTATTGTTCTCTATTAGCCATGCAAAGAACTAGGTTTGTTTGTTTTTTCAATGTCAAGCGTATTTCTCGGTTGTCAAAAACGTCCTTAATGAGAGAGAAATCAATTAGTATTGAAATATCAGACATAATTTCTGTTACCCTGTCTCTTTGATATTGCAACAGTTACTGCTTACAAACTAAGCTTGCTGGACCAATATGGAAAAATTGGATTGAGCTCGGTTTTACCTTCTATATATGTGTGTGTGTGAAGAGAATGAAAAAAGCTAACGAAGTTTTAAAGATTGAACGATTCAATTATAGAGAACAGAATATGATCATTTCAAAAACATTTTTTGCTGAATGTATGGTGTGTGAGAGGTTTAAAAATAAAAACTAAAACCCCAAAAATGTCAAACATGGAGTGATACGGTTAAGAAAACAAAAGAGTACCTTTAATATATACAAATCATTTTTGCCTTTAAATGTCGTCTGTACTGAGGACGTATTGAATAAAAACATGAACCACACACACACACACACACACACACGCGCGCGCGCGCGCGCGCACACATACACACCACCACCACCACCACCAAACAACACACACACACACACACACACACACACACACACACAACACACACACACACACACACACACACACACACACACACACACACACACACACACACACTAACAACCACACTACCACCACCAAACACAACACACACACACACACACACACACACACACACACACGCACACACACACACACACACACACACACGTACACGCACACACGCACGCACACACACACACACACACACACACAACACACACACACACACACACACCACACACACACACTCACACACACACACACACACACTGTATTTGAAACACTAACTGTGACATTATCATCATCGAAAGGTCACAGGTCTTCAGCCCTCTCTCTGTGGAAGACGGGTACAAAATGACTGGTGAGTAAAAGGCCACGTAGTCTAGAAGAAGGCTTTTTTTAATTTTTTACTCTGTCTGCTTCTCTCTTGCACGCTCTGAGCGTTTTGAGGCATTGTGGTTTTCTTTGCTTGCCCTTGGCTATGTCTCTACCTTTGTTTTTTTGTTTTTCTTTTTCTTCTTCTTCCTTTGAAATGTCCGCTGTTTACGAAATAACTTTCGAGTATGTGGATTTTGTTTTTCAGTTGTTCGGTTTTAATGTGTGTGTGGTGTGTGTGTGGTGTGTGTGGTGTGTGTGTGTGTGTGTGTGTGTGTGTTTGTTTTGTTTTGTTTTTTGTTTTGTTACTTTTTTCTTTACTTTCTGTGAAAAGGGGGATAACAATTAGGTCAAAAGAGAAAGAAAGAAAAAAAGAAAAAAAGAAAGAGAGAAAAAAAGACAGAGACAGAGAGAGACAGATAGACAGCCAACCAGCCAGCCAACCAGCCAGCCAGCCAGCCAGTCTTTATATCTTCTCAGTGTCAGATATATATATATATATATATATATATACATATATATTTAAGAATACTGCTAAAATGCCTAATAAAATTCTTAAAGTGCCCTTGGTGTGCAACATCTGTTAAAAATAGGATGGTAAAAGGAGGAGAGCCAGCGCTCGAAACAGATCTGTTGATTTTAAAACTTCCTTTACTTCCTTTTACCATCCTATTTTTAACATAAATATATATATATATATATATATAATATATATATATATATATATAATATATATAGTTTTCCATTGGTTCAGATTTCCATAATCAGGCACCGCTCCACCAAGGGGGAAACCGTTCAAGTAGACATTGCTCACAATAGTAAGCATACACTCAAAGGAAATCATAACACTTGGTTTGTGATAGCGTTTGTCTGAAGAAGCCCCAAAGCAGGGCGAAAATATATATATATTCCTATGGCTTTGTCACAGTTTACTCACCATGGATGGTGTCTTTTAAGCTTTTTTTTTACTGACCAGTGATGTGGACGTAAACAAACTATTGTAACCTGACCATACACACTATTGAACTGAAGCAGCAAAAAGCAATCGCTCATAATGTGCTCAGGGACGGAAATTGAACAACAATAAACACATCAGCGGACTGCATAATCAACATTGATACGTAAAAGAGAAAGAAAAATGCTAAACATCGTAAGGCAAAAATTGTAGAAACATTCTTAAATTACCCATAGATGGTTTCAAGGGAAGGTCAAAGAGAAATGTGTTTAAATTTGCATTTTCCAGCCATCTTCCTGTTGGTTGGTGTCCTAGGGACCTCGACACTCATCTGCCTCTCTCCCGGTCTGCTGAGGGAGGAGCTTCAGTCCCAAAAGGCCGTGTCCGGGCTAGACTATGTAACACTGGTTTCTTTCAGGGCGGGAGCTGCCAAAGCACCATGGCTTTGCCTTTTTTCCCCTTGCAGGGGGTACTTTCATGATACTGAAACAAGTATCCAGCTCCAAAGGAAGTGTGATGTTTTCAGTGGCATATCCTCGTACTTCTGTCTGTCTGTCTTCTTCTTCTTCTTCTTCTTCTTCTGCTCCTCCTCTCTCTTCCTCCTCTTCTCCTCCTCCTTCTCCTCATTCTTCTTCTTCTTCTTCTTCTTAGTGAACAGCAGTGGAGGTATCACCCTGAAAAACATTTCACCACTTCTCGCAGTCGAGTGCCAAGATTTGGGTCTCTGCCAAATGTGTCTTCCCTCCCCTTCTGCAACTGTGTCAGTCCATGGCTCTTTTCTCTTTTTTTTTTTTCCCTTTCCCTCCATCTCCCTCCTTCAACAGTTCCGAGAGTATTGTTCCTGCAAGGTCATAGACCTAATAACAGGACCATATCAAAGTCGTTTTCTTTTCTTGATTGTAAATAACAAACCGTAGGGTAACTCTTGCCCCCTTGATGAACTAGATGCACGCCAAGAGTAATCCTACTTGTTTGTCATCAGTTTTTGCTGTTTACTGTTCCCTGCCTCAGTTAAGATTCCTTCTGGTATTGGGCCCAGCGGATCTTCGTATGGTCTGCTATGTTCCCTGATTGATTGTCACAACCAGTTGACTGGGAATTGTTTGATGTTACGTATTTTGTGGCAAAGGCCTCATTCTTCTTTCCAGATCTGCTGTGAAGATCAAAAGTGAAT
>JADBJO010003219.1:0-5000 GCA_016801955.1 Conus betulinus
TAAAACGGAAGAAAGACAGCAATCAAGAAAGACATCAGAAAGAAAGAAAAAGAAGAGATTAGAAAAAACAAAACCACCGCAACAAAACCAAAACAAGAAGAAAAAAAAAAACCAGAAAAAAAGGATGAAGCAGAAGAAAAAAAAGTTCAAAAGATACAAAGAAAGAATTGAAGAAAAAGATCATCAGAGAGTAAAAAAAATCAGGAAAAAGAAGAAAAACAGGAAAATAAAATCAAGAAGTCCATCTTGCCATCTTCTGCCCCTCGTTCTCAGCACCTGCCGTGTCTGACCCAACCAACGCCGTCTGATGTTTAGTTCTGAGGGTTGTGAGTTCTTGTCCAAAAGCAGCACCATGTCGTCTGGCACTGGATGGTAGTCGTGGTTCCAGAGGGTGCCGCTGCAGGGTGTTGACGTGGCGCCGGCAGGGAAGCCAGACGTTGGAGCTGCGGCGGTGTGAGAGATGGGCAGAGTCCGGCAGGAAGTTACATGAAGTTGTTGATGAAGGTCTGCATCTGCTTCATTTGGTTCATCATCCGCAGGGTCCCGGAGCTGTCTGTGAACAACAGAGCACCCCACCACGTTGGACCTCTGTGTAAAGACAGTCAACAACAGACCACAGACCACATTGGAACTCTGTGTAAAGCCACAACAGACAACAACAGAGCACACACCACATTGGAACTCTGTGTAAAGACACAACGGACAACAAACAGAGCACACACCACATTGGAACTCTGTGTAAAGCCACAACAGACAACAACAGAGCACACACCACGTTGGGACCTCTGTGTAAAGACAGTCAACAAACAGACCACAGACCACATTGGAACTCTGTGTAAAAGCCACAACAACAACAACAACAGAGCACACACCACATTGGAATTCTGTAAAGACACAACAGACATCAACAGACCACAGACCGCCATTAGAACTCTGTGTGAAGACACAACAGACACCAACAGACCACAGACCGCCATTGAAACTCTTTGTGAAACACACATACCACCAAACCAAAAACTGAATTATTTGTAAACACAAAAAAGCAGAACGAACAAAAAATAAAATAAAATAAAATAATATAAATTAAAAAAATGAGATATTTGACACAAAATTCGGGGCTATAATTTTGCTTTTAAAAATCTCTCTCTCTCTCTCTCTCTCTCTCTCTCTCTCTCTCTCTCTCTCTCTCTCTCTCTCTCTCTCTCTCTCTCTCATGAATCCTAGGCCCAAAATGCCTTTGCTTTCCAGACTGGGAGCACAGCAAACTTCAAAGTCCACCTCATTAAGATACCTAACTCTGAATGTCAGACCTTTGTTAAAAGGGAAGGGGGGTATGAGAGGGAATCTCTTGCCAGTCATTGGCTGTCGTTAGTTTTCTGTGTCTGAAGGGGAAGGGGGTATGAGAGGGAATCTCTTGCCAGTCATTGCTGTCGTTAGTTCTCTGTGTCTAAAGGGGAAGGGGGTATGAGAGGGAATCTCTTGCCAGTCATTGCTGTCGTTAGTTTTCTGTGACTAAAGGGGGAAGGGGGTATGAGAGGGAAGCTCTTGCCAGTCATTGCTGCCGTTAGTTTTCTGTGTCTAAAGGGGAAGGGGGTATGAGAGGGAATCTCTTGCCAGTCATTGCTGCCGTTAGTTTTCTGTGACTAAAGGGGAAGGGGGTATGAGAGGGAATCTCTTGCCAGTCATTGCTGTCGTTAGTTTTCTGTGACTAAAGGGGAAGGGGGTATGAGAGGGAATCTCTTGCCAGTCATTGCTGTCGTAGTTTTCTGTGTCTAAAGGGGAAGGGGGTATGAGAGGGAATCTCTTGCCAGTCATTGCTGCCGTTAGTTTTCTGTGTGTCTAAAGGGGAAGGGGGTATGAGAAGGAATCTCTTGCCAGTCATTGCTGGCGTTAGTTTCCTTGCTCCTCTAAAACGGACGTTAGCAGGATCAACAAGCCGCAACTGTTTTGCTCTGTGTGTGTGTGTGTGCGTGCGTGCGTGCGTGCGTGCGTGGTGCGTGCGTGCGTGGTGCGTGCGTGCGTGCGTGTGGTGTGTGTGTGTGTGTGTGAGAGAGAGAGAGAGAGAGAGAGAGAGAGAGAGAGTGAGAGAGAGAGAGAGAGAGAGAGAGAGAGAGAGAACCCTGAGAACTTTACACATCCACGGAACCCTAAGAGACTCGCTGAGAAAGCCCCCCCCCCCCCCCCCCCCCCCCCCCCCCCCCCTTCAGACACACACACACACACACACACACACACACACACACACACGTGCGCGCGCAACCTGCTATTTTTTTTTTTTCTGCCCGTCTTAATGTGTAGTCGTTTCTGGCGTAGGTGTAGTGTGACATAAGTTTTCTCCCCCCCTCCTCTCCCCCCCCCCCCCCCCCGCCTCCCTCCTCCCTCCCCCATCCACCTCATAAAATACTTCTCCATGTCTGTCCGAGTGTGGACTTTAAATCTGAATGGAACAAACTAAAGATTTCCAACACACCGCCCCCCGTCCTCCGCCCCCCCCCCCCCCCCCCACCCCACCTCTCTCTCTCTCTCTTCTCGCTCCCACACACACGAAAATGCTGGACATATGCAGGAATCCACAAAAAGCCAGAGAGAGAGAGAGAGAGAGAGAGAAGGAGTTCAGTTTCAGTTTCAGTTTCATCAAGGAGGCGTCACTGCGTGCGGACTAGTCCGTATAAGCTAAACCACATCCGCTAAGTTTTGAGACCACACTACGCACGCTTTCGTGCTGATGGATAAATGAATGAACAACTAAGATGAGAGAATAGGAGAAGAGGATCTCGTGGCTACGACTTAGCAGATGTCTGACCCATATATTAGCCCGATGCGCTGGTCAGACCTTTAGCGTCTACCTAACATTGGTTGTTTTTTTTTGTTTTTGTTCGTTTGTTTTTTGTGGTTTTTTTTTTGGTATGTGTGTGTAGTGAATGTACACATGTGTGTGTATGGATGTGTGGGCACAGGCCCATGTGTGTGCATGTGCGAATGTGTGTGTGTGTGTGTGTGTGTGTGTGTGTGTGTGGCGTGCGTGCATGCGCGCGCGCGCGCGTGTTTATGTGTATGTGTGTGTGTTGTGCCGTGTATGTACGCGTGTGTGAGCGTGTGCAGAAGTGCGTGTGCATGTGTGTGTGTGTGTGTGTGTGTGTGTGTGTGTGTGCGTGTGTGTGTGTGTGTGTGTGTGTGTGTGTGTGTGTGTGTGTAAGTGTGTGTGTGTGTGGGGGGGGGGGGCTTGTGTGAGCACACACATGGAGAGAGAGAGAGTGAGGGGGGGAGATGGAGAGAGAGAGAGAGAGAGAGACAGAGAGAGAGAGAGAGAGAGAGACAAGGAGGGGGGAAGGAGGAGGAGGGGTGGGGGTGGGGGTTTGAGGGATCGAGAGAAGGAGAAGATAGGAGAAAGCATCCGTAATTAACACTTTATGTTCAGCCCCACCCCACCCACCTCACACCCAACCCACCTCCCACCCCCCACCCCCACCCCACCTCCCACAGTATCCAATGTCTTCTTTCCTTCTTGTTTTTCATCTTGTCATCCTCTGTGAAAGGTAGCAGCTGTGCATGGTCAAACAAAATATCTGAAGCATATTCGAGTCACCTGCTTTTGCTAGAAAAAGAGAAGAGTGGGGACCAAAATGGTCATGCAGGACCCTCGATAGACCGTACCGTTAGACGTCTGGAAACCCCAGCGATAGTGAACCCGGGCAGGCAGACAGACACACAGACGAACAAATAGACTGATAGACGGACGGACAGACAGACACACGAACGAGCAGACGGAGAGACAGACAAACAGGCAGACAGACGAAACTGAGAGACGAACAGACTAACAAAACCGACAGGCAGACAGACAGACGAACAGACAGACAAACGAACAAACAGACAAACGAACAAACAAACAAACAGAGACAGACAGACAGACAGACAGACAGACACAGACAGACAGAGAGACAGACAGACGGACAGACAGACAGACAGACAGACAGACAGACAGACAGACAGACGGACGGACGGACGGACGGACGGACCGACAGACGGCTGGGACAGACTCACATCCCGGGGGACAGCACATCATGGACATGCCAACGTCCACACAGCTCTGGCCCTTCATGTAGCAAACAGTGGCACTCCTGCGACACCCCCCGGAGCCCATCAGGAAGGTCTCAGCCATGCTCTCCGTGGCAATGGGGTAGGTGCAGCCCTGACTCAGCGCCTCGTGGGCAGTCTTGGTGAAGGACCGGTACCCCGGATGGCGTCCATCTGCACATGGCACGGGACACGTTAGGAAAGAGGGGGGGGGGGGGGGGGGGGGGGGGGGGGGGGATGGGGAATGGGGGGGGTGGACAGAGCAGGGAAGATGTTAGGGAAAAGGGGGGGGGGGGGGGGGGAAAACGTAGGTAGGCAGGCAGGCAGGCAGGCAGGCAGGCAGGCAGGCAGGCAGGCAGGCAGGCAGATACGTTGGTAGGAAGATACGTAGGTAGGCACATACGTAGGTAGATAGGTAGGTAGGTAGGTAGGTAGATGGGTGGGTGGGTAGGTAGGTAGGTAGGTGGGTGGGTAGGTAGGTAGGTAGATAGATAGGCAAGTAGGCAGGTAGGTAGGTAGGTAGGTAGGTAAGTAGGTAGGTAGGTAGGCAGAAGGTAGGTAGACAACTAGGTAGATACGAAGGTAGGTAGACAGATAGGTTGGTAGGTAGGTACGTAGGCAGGTTGGTAGATAGGTAGGTGGGTGGGTGGGTGGGTGGGTAGGTAGGTAGGTAGGTAGGGTAGGTGAGTGGATAGGTAGATAGGTAGGTAGGTAGGTAGGTAGGTAGGTATCAATATGTCCTCTGAAAACTCACTTGGAGGATTGTTAATTACATAATGATCTTTTAAACACCTTACAAGTCAAACTACACCTTTGTCATAGATACGGTGGAGGATTGTTAACTACATAATGATCTTTTAAACACCTTACAAGTCAAACTACACCTTTGTCATAGATACGGTGGAGGATCGTTAACTACATTACAA
>JADBJO010003219.1:7500-15000 GCA_016801955.1 Conus betulinus
GGTTACCTATTTGAAAGGATGTCGTTGGTCTCTATTGCCCGTCTCCCTCTCCTGCCCCCTACCCAAGCGCGTGAGCGCTCTTCACAACACACCACCACCACCACCATCCACCCACCCCAACACCCATCCACCCCTCCCCCTCCCCCAGCCCCACCCCCACATCCACCCCCTCCACCCCAACTCCCCCAAAGAAAAGACATATACACACACGCACAGGGAGAGAGAGAGAGAGAGAGAGAGAGAGAGAGAGAGAGAGAGAGAGAGAGAGAGAGAGAAAGAGAGAGGGAGAAGAAGAACAAGAGAGAGAGAGAGAGAGAGAGAGAGAGAGAGAGAGAGAGAGAGAGAGAGAGAGAGAGAGAGAGAGAATAGTTACTTCATCTTGATCAATACACATCAAGAACATTACCATTCAAAACAGGAAACCCAGTTCATTTTGTGGAAAGGTATATACAGACAGGTGTGTCATCCCACTATATCACAGCCAAGGGCATCAACGCTTGGAATTCAAGACGTGTATACCATACGCGACATGGTCGTCACCGCACTGTCCCACACATCATTCTACCACACTCACAGTCCCTTGCCCACCCAGATCATCACTGCCCCACAGATCATTCTACCAGACAGACAGACAGACAGACAGACAGACAGACCATTAGGCAGACAGACAGGCAGACAGACGGACAGAGACGGCGTCTTTTAAATTAATTTAGGGATTTAGTTTGTTACATGTCGTCTCACCAGTTGTCTCTTCCCCGATGAAGCCAATCTTATAGTGAAAAGAAATTATGCATGAATATATACATGTTGTTATGTTGAAGGGGAATTGGGGTTCTCTTTGCTGGATTCCATCACACTGTGGCGTATCTGGTAATGAAACAGCAGATAAATTAGCTAGAGATGGTGCGTAATGCGTGAAGAGTGAACACTTTCCAGAGAAGTACGAAATTTTTATCATGTCCACGATATTTGTCATCTTTAATATACAAGCTTCGACTGTATTCGTGGAAAACCAAATTTTCCCCAAACTGTAGCATGTAATTGTTCAAATCTAATCTTTTTCGTTAAGCAATATTAACTTCATTGTATAAAAAAAAACGAACATGAATGTGACTGTACATGATTCTATCAACACAATAACCCACAAACCAGAAAAATTGTGCAAATAGCAAAAGTGCTTTCCATGCATCGAATTAACAGATTTTTGTAAACGCCCCCTTTCCTCTTGTTCCTTTTTTATATAGTCTAATATCACCAGGTGTGAACAGACTCTGAACTAAAGAACTCGCCCACTCGATACTTCTCCCTCCTGTCACTGTCAGGTCTGTGCATAGATTGACCTGGGAGATGGAAACGTCTCTCTCCACACTCCTCCCTTCTGTCACTGTCAGTGTGACCTGGGAGATGGAAACATCTCTCTCCACACTTCTCCCTCCTGTCGCTGTCAGTGTGACTGGCAGATGGAAACATCTCTCTCCACACTTCTCCTTCCTGTCACTGTCACGTTTATACATAGTGACCTGGGAGATGGGAAACATCTCTCTCCACACTTCTCCCTCCTGTCACTGTCACGTTTATACATAGTGACCTGGGAGATGGAAAAACTCTCTCTCTCCACACTTCTCCTTCCTGTCACTGTCACGTTTATACATAGTGACCTGGGAGATGGAAAACATCTCTCTCCCACACTTCTCCCTCCTGTCACTGTTAGGTCTGTACATAGAGTGACCAAGGAGATGGAAACATCTCTCTCCACACTTCTCCTTCCTCTCACTGTCAGTGTGACCTGGGAGATGGAAAACATCTCTCTCCACACTTCTCCCTCCTGCCACTGTCAGGTCTGTACATAGAGTGACCAAGGAGATGGAAACATCTCTCTCCACACTTCTCCTTCCTCTCACTGTCAGTGTGACCTGGGAGATGGAAAACATCTCTCTCTCCACACTTCTCCCTCCTGTCAATGTCAGGTCTGTACATAGAGTGACCAGGAGATGGAAACATCTCTCTCCACACTTCTCCCTCCTGTCACTATCCGGTCTGTGTAGAGGTCTGTGTCGTCTGAAGCTGTGTTGAAAGGGTAGGCGGAGGGTGGAGAAGGGTGTTGGAGGACAGACCTTGTTCACCAGGACAAGTGGACGCCCGCTCCATACCCAACAAACCACCATTCATCCCCCCCCCCCACCCCCACGTCCCGCTCCTTCCTTCCCCACCCCCTCCTCACTCCCCCCCCCCCCCCCCCCCCCCCCCCCCCCCCCCCCCCCGTCCCCCTCTCTCCCCATCTCCCCATCTTCCTTACACGCGCACTCACCGGTGTCTTGGGGCGACGACGTCTTCGCGCGGCCATCATCCTCTTCATCGCGCGGCGGCCATCCGAGCCATCATCTCCGCCCGCGTCCGCCCAGCCGGAGAAGACCCCGCCTTGCCCGAGGCGCTGTTGGCCGAGGAGGACCCGGACCTGCGGACGGAGCTGGCTCTGGACATGACCATGTTGGGGCCTTCCGAGGCCTTGGCGTCCTTGGGCTTGCCGCCCTGCTCCTGCCGCTTCAGCACGCGGAGGCGGTCGACGATCCTGCGGAGAAGGTTGGGTGGCAGCTTCTTCTGCAGGGCGACGAGCTGGGGGCGGGCTGAGCGACTTGAGGTGGCGGTACAGCGCCTGCTCCTGTTGCTGACGGGCCTCCGGCGTGATGGCCCCGCCCTTCCGCTCCCGCAGCATGGACAGGAAGGAGGAGCGGGTCATGGTGGCCTGCAGGGGGCCCACTGCTGCAGAGGAACAGAGAGGGCGGTCAGTGAAACAGTGAGGGGGGGGGGGGGGGGCGGAGGGGTGGGTGGGGGGGGGGGGGGCGAGGGGAAGGCGGGGGGGGGGGGGGGGGGGGGGGGGCTGGTCGGGTAAGGCCGGGGGACTGAATGAGATAGATAGATAGAGACAGACAGACAGACAGCCGGACAGAGAGAGAGAGAGAGAGAGAGAGAGAGAGAGAGAGAGAGAGAGAGAGAGAGAGAGAGATCTGAGATGAGATAAGCGGTGGTTTGCAGTAAGTGTGTATTTGACGACAGACAGACTGGGTGGAAGAGTGGCATCCCCTTTTCATGAATGCTTTGACTTCGGACTCGTCTGCATTATGAATCTGCAGGCACCCTTTTCCCCCACTCTCCACCCCCCCCCCCCCACTCTCCCCTGCCACATCCCCATCCCTTCCCCACCGCTTCCCCTTCGTGTCTCATGTGTGAAGTCCTTATCGCACTCACTGCCTAAACAGAAAGAAGGCGATATAACTGACGTAGTGAGTGTGGTACCTCGTCAAACTAAAGACAGTTCAGTGTGAGCTTGCACTTCTCCAGACGCTCACATTGTTTGGGCAAAGCTACTGTCGCGACTGAGAAGAATCGAAACCCCTGTTCCGAAACCCAGTGAGCTGGATGCGAAACTTCAGTGAGCTGGGATGCGGGGTAAAGGTAGGCAGACAGATGCGGAGTAAAGGTAGGCAGACAGATGCGGAGTAAAGGTAGGCAGACAGATGCGGAGTAAAGGTAGGCAGACATATGCGGGGTAAAGGTAGGCAGACAGATGCGGAGTAAAGGTAGGCAGACAGATGCGGGGTAAAGGTAGGCAGACAGATGCGGAGTAAAGGTAGGCAGACAGATGCGGAGTAAAGGTAGGCAGACAGATGCGGAGTAAAGGCAGGCAGACAGATGCGGAGTAAAGGCAGGCAGACAGATGCGGAGTAAAGGCAGGCAGACAGATGCGGAGTAAAGGCAGGCAGACAGATGCGGAGTAAAGCCAGGCAGACAGATGCGGAGTAAAGCCAGGCAGACAGATGCTGAGTAAAGGTAGGCAGACAGATGCTGAGTAAAGCCAGGCAGGCAGATGCGGAGTAAAGCCAGGCAGACAGATGCTGAGTGAAGCCAGGCAGACAGATGCTGAGTAAAGCCAGGCAGACAGATGCTGAGTAAGGTAGGCAGACAGATGCTGAGTAAAGGTAGGCAGGCAGATGCTGAGTAAAGGTAGGCAGGCAGATGCTGAGTGAAGGTAGGCAGACAGATGCTGAGTGAAGGTAGGCAGACAGATGCGGAGTGAAGGCAGGCAGACAGATGCTGAGTGAAGGTAGGCAGACAGATGCGGAGTAAAGGCAGGCAGACAGATGCGGAGTGAAGGCAGGCAGACAGATGCGGAGTAAAGGCAGGCAGACAGATGCGGAGTGAAGGCAGGCAGACAGATGCGGAGTGAAGGCAGGCAGGCAGATGCGGAGTAAGGCAGGCAGATGCGGAGTAAAGGCAGGCAGGCAGATGCGGAGTAAAGGCAGGCAGGCAGATGCGGAGTAAAGGCAGGCAGGCAGATGCGGAGTAAAGGTAGGCAGACAGAAGTGACTCTGACCCCTCGTGTGCTTAATCCTACACTCTGGTAACGATTTCAAGCTATTTACTGGCCGTCAAAAAGAAAATTCCCAATCAACATCTAATGACTCAGGTAACGTTTTCAAGCTATTTACTGGCGGTCAAAGATTCCCAGTCAACATCTAACGATCATCTCAACAGCGCCCCCCAAACACAAAGTGTCCATCTCAAACACGTTAACTCCCTATCTCTTCATATCAATCCCCAGCTTTTCACTCTGCCAGTTCTTCACAAATGATTGAATCGGAGGGGGCAGGAAGCATGGCATGGCTGGCCAATCCACGGTCACAAGGTAGTCTAGAACGCCGCAGAATCATGCAGTAGCACAGTCCGTCAGAATGCGCGCACCTGTATAGAAGGATCAAGAACCATCACGCGTCAAAGCCGATCAAAACGCTCTGAACGGTCAAACAACCAACTCTGAAAGCTTCCAGCCCTTTCCTCTTTACTCTGACACTTTATGCAGACTTTCGGAAACATTCCACCATTTCCGTACCCAAACCCAAGACATATAGATGTGAATCAACTGATTAAGTCGGTCTGTTTCTTCAGCTACCTCGATGACACAACACACTTCGCTCATGAGTCGAACAGGGAATTTTCCTCTCTTAGTCTGTGTGCAAGCTTTCACGGCTTCCTTTGAGAGAGAGAGAGAGAGAGAGAGAGAGAGAGAGAGAGAGAGAGAGAGAGAGAGAATCTTATTTCTGCGAGACCTTCCCCCAGCCCCTAGAAATGAGGTCAGAGAGAGGTTTGAGGAGAGAATCAGATGAACAATGAACAATCCTTATTTCTTCAGGCCCCCAGCCCCTAGAAATGAGGTCAAGTTAACACGTAACTAAAAGACACATACATCACAACGAATCAGCTTTCCAGGCTGAGACTGTCAACAAAGGTTTGCCTTAACTTCATGGCATTAAACAGAAATACACCAAGCTTCCTAATATTGAAAATAGACCCATTTCTCAACAAGACTGTATATGGATTGACACCAAGTTTAAGATATTTTTTTGCCTATGTCATTATACAGAACACATTTATACAACACATGGTCCTCAACTTCTGAGACCTTACACATTTGGCACTTAAGATTAGCATTGCCGTTGAACGTTCTTTTGAAAATCGATGCATGGTTGGGTAACACACCAAGCCTCAACTTTCTAAGAAAATTCCTAAAGCGACTAATGTCCATGTAATCAAAGTAATTTTCACATTCGAAATAAGTTTTAAACAATATGTAAATTTGATATATTTCTTTATTCATAACAGACTCACTCCATTCCTGAATGTATATGTATATGTCTTTCATTCTTTGCTGAAATAATGAAACAAATTTTTTCATAGCCCACCCCCTGTTCAAGCCAAACATATCCAAACCCGTGGTTAAATAATATATTCTTTATAAAAAGCTGCCCAGAATTTTTTGCCATTTTTATTTAGATTTAAACGCATCAAGTATGCTTGTTTAGGCAATCGATGAGCCTCCATCTTTATCAGTTTTAGCCAATATCGAATTCACCTTACTGCACTATTTACCTATAGAGGATAACGCCCCAATACCCCATGACAAGTTTATTAGGAACTTTAAGATGGATTTTAAGAAAACATTTGCATGCCAGAGCGTGTACCTTTTCAATATTGTCCAATCTGTGGTATCCCCACATTTTGGATGCATGCAATAGCACCGGCTGTACCGGAGCATAAAAAAATTCGGTAGAAGCATGTCTTAGAGATGTCGTTTAATTTTGTTATATACCTTACACAGTCAAAACAAACCCGTTTCCTTCCACTGCAAGTGCATCAACCCTTTTTGTAATACTACATCTTTGTTGTAAAAACAAATCCAAGGTAATTATATTCATTAACTACTTCTAATTGTTCCTCATTGAGATTCCATCTTTCAAATTTTCCCAGAAACCCACCCTTACGGAAAACCATGATTTTTGTCTTATCAGTATTGACTGTCGAATGTAATCGTTTGCAAACAGTGTTTAAAATGCTGATTGGTTTTGTAGTCCTATAACAGTGTTAGTCAGTAAAACAATGTCATCTCCGAAGAGAGGAGAAATAGCTCCAATAATCCTGGCAAAAATTGAATCCCATGTATTCCTTTATCACTTACTGATACTGCTATTTCATTTAATGAATAAGAAAACAACACTGGACTTAAAATACAACCCTGTCTGACGCCTACAGGACCCTCAAAATAGTCAGTGGTTACACCTTCAACACGTACACAAGAAACAACAGATTTATACATTGCAGTCACAGCATTGGTAAATTTTCCATGTATTCCATTCTGCCTTAAAATACCAAGCACACACTGGCGTTGAACAGAATCAAAGGCTTTCTGTAGGTCAACAAAACAAGCATACAGTTTTACCACCTTTCTTGGACAGACATTTTTCTACAATAGCATTCAATGTAAAAATATGGTCTACAGTGGAGTATCCGTGTCTAAAGCCAGCTTGCAATTCTGGCAGTTTACTGTTTCCTTCAACCCATTCAACAAGCCTCTTGTTCAAAAACTGACGTATAACATTTGTCAACCAAACTAAGAAGAGAACACACCCCTATAGTTATCTAGTAAACTTTTATCGCCTTTCTTGAAAATGGGAACTATAATTGCTTCAATCCATTGCTCTGGAAATAAACCTTTGTCAAACAGTATATATTAAATAAACGAGTTAAAAAGTTGACAACTACGACATGAGCAGACTTTAACATTTCAGCCAAAATATGGTCTGGTCCACAGGCTTTCCCCCTTTTTAACTTTCGAACAGCATTAATAAACCTCCTCTTCAGAAATGACCAGATTAAGTTCAGAGCAATCTTCTGTATGTCGTTGGCTTTCGCTTCCTTCGTTTATACCTCTGACTTCTGTGTCATCAGATAATCCCTTAAATTGTTGAAACCATTGACCTTGTGTTATTTCTTTACTAATCCTTTCTTTCTGTTTCCTTACAATTTGTTTGGCTTGTTTCCAAAACTGTTTACGAGAGCGAGAGAGAGCGAGAGAGAGAGAGAGAGAGAGAGAGAGAGAGAGAGAGAGAGAGAGAGAGAGAGACAGACAGACAGACAGACAGACAGACAGACAGACAGACAGACAGA
>JADBJO010003219.1:20000-57500 GCA_016801955.1 Conus betulinus
TGTTTGCATTGTAACAAATGCACGGAAAACAGATTAATGACAACTGTGCGTATGGTAATTAATGCATGGAATACAGATCCCACCACAAGGAAAGGAGATTCTAAAAGAAAACACGATTTTTGTCATGAAACACAGTGATGCACCCTTCCCCCCACCTGATGGATATTATGAGATTAAGAGCTGCACGCCGGCACTAAGCAGTATCTCCCAGTGTATGAAAATTCTGCTGAAGGCCTCCAAAGCTGGAACTGCTGTGCCGGTCAACACGTGCCATGCGCGCGGCTGTGGGAAAGAATGGGCAGGCGACACCCTCAAGGGAGTGTGCATCGCTGTTAGCTTGCGGTCAGCTGTCAGCGTAAGGGGTGCCCACAGACGTGATGGCGTTTTCTGGAAAGGGGCATCTTTTAACCCATTGGGGTGGTGGCTCCGAGACTCAGCGATCATGGTGTGCTCGGTAGAGGGAATAATTACAAGATGTAGTGCTTGTGAGACTCAGCAATCATTGTACACAACAAACGTAACATGATACTCGGTAGGGGAGGAAAACAATATCGTCTTTATGATACAGAACCCGACAGTGACTTCAATATAGTGCAAAACACAACGCAGCATCGTGGATTTCTTTCCCCCGAAGGTTGTGGTTTCTGATGACGAGAAATATTCCTGAAGGTCGTGGTTTTCGATAACGAGAAATATTGACGTTTATCACATTGTTTACAGGTGGGAGGGGTGTGGGCTTGTTATCTCTGAGTAGTCCATAGTACACATACACGCGCTTGCACTTGCGCGTGCACACACGCACGCACGCACATGCATGCAAGCACGCACGCACCGACATGCAAAACACACACACATACACGTACACACATACATACATACATGCATACACACTAAGCACGCACACACACTCGTGTGTGTGTGTGTGTGTGTGTGTGTGTGTGTGTGTGTGTGTGTGTGTGTGTGTGTGACAGAGAGATAGAGAGATGTAGAGAGAGAGAGAGAGAGTAAGAGAGAGAGACATACATGCATGCAGACAGACAGACAAACAGACAGACAGACAGACAGACAGACAGACAGACAGGCGTGCAAAGACAGAGACAGACAGACAGATTGAAAACACACACACACACACACACACACACACACACACACACACACACACCACACACGAGAGAGAGAGATCAGAGAAGAGAGAGAGAGAGACCGCGAGAGAGAGAGAGAGGAGAGAGAGAGAGAGAGAGAGAGAGAAGGGAGATTATACTGACGATGATGATAGTAATAATTGTGGTGTCCCGCTGCTGTTGTTATTGTGCTAATAAAGCTGCTTGTCCTTGTAATTCACAGAACACTTCACAGTTTTCCAAAGGTCATGACCGCACAAATCAATCTCACTCCAGCTGTCACAAACATGGCTCACCCATGCTCCCTTCCTCCCCCCCCCCCTCCCCCCAACCGCACTTACCCTCACCTCTACCTCACACACACACACACACACACACACACACACACACACCACACACACACATATGCGCGCGCCTTCCCTCCGACAAATAAAAACACGTAACCTCCAAGCAAAACAACTGCATTAAGTCAACAGTTGATGTGTGACGGGCCGCCATTTAGCATCGTTAGGAGTGGTCTCCCGTGTGATGCCTTTATGGTCGCTACCTGCGAGAGGTTGCCCTCGTGTGAGTCTGAGAACAAAGACGAGAATATTTCCAGATTTCCTTGTTGACTCTGACTCCCTCTCATTGTGTATCTGTTTCTGTCACTCTGACTTCTTTGTATGTTTGTTTTTTCACTCTAGATGAAAAGAAAAAAAAGGGAAAAAATGAAAGAAAGGAAGGAAGGAAGAAAAGGAGAGAGAAAAAAATAAGAAAGAATAAATGACAAAAAAAAAAAAAAAAAAAAACCGCAGGAGAAAAGGAGGGTGGGGGAAGGTGGAGGAAGACCTGGAGAGGAGGGGAGGAGGAAGAGAAGAAAAGAAGAAACAAAAGGCAAAACAGACGAAGAAACCAAGATGAAGAGGGAGAGAAGTAGGTGAGAGAGGAGGATTAGAAGGTGAAAAATGAAAATGAGCTTCTACAAACATTACCCCCATGCCCCCCGCCCACCCACCCACCCCGCAGCAGATCCCCCCTCCCACCCACCCATCCACCCCCTCACTCTCTCCTTGAAAATCTAATTTAAAAGAAGGGGGAAAAACCGACAGTGCTTGTTAATTATCCTCGGAGGTCAGAATTGTCTACTGTGTTTCTCTTTCTCTGCCCCTGTCTTTCTAGTGTGCATTCATCATTAACACACGGGCATGCGGGTGAACAGTGTACATTTATCATTAACACACGGGCGTGCAGGTGAACAGTGTGCATTCATCATTAATACACGAGCGTGCAGGTGAACAGTGTGCATTCATCATTAACACGTGGGCGTGCGGGTGAACAGTGTGCATTCATCATTAACACGTGGGCGTGCGGGTGAACAGTGTGCATTCATCATTAACACGTGGGCGTGCAGGTGAACAGTGTGCATTCATCATTAACACGTGGGCGTGCAGGTGAACAGTGTGCATTCATCATTAACACGTGGGCGTGCGGGTGAACAGTGTGCATTCATCATTAACACGTGGGCGTGCAGGTGAACAGTGTGCATTCATCATTAACACGTGGGCGTGCAGGTGAACAGTGTGCATTCATCATTAACACGTGGGCGTGCGGGGTGAACAGTGTGCATTCATCATTAACACGTGGGCGTGCGGGTGAACAGTGTGCATTCATCATTAGCACACGGGCGTGCGGGTGAACAGTGTGCATTCATCATTAGCACACGGGCGTGCAGGTAAACGCGCATTTCCAAATAAAGGGATTACATACAGACTCTGTAAACAAACAGCTCAAACACAAACAGTTTGCATGATCCCTGAGCATGAGACAAGTATGAAACATTTTGGCGTCAAAAGACCATTATTGACTCTTTTCTTTTGTTGTTGTTGTTTTTTTCGTTCGTTTAGTCATGAAGGTTATGTTATTTGTAAAAAAAAAAATGTAATACTTCGTTGGGTTTGGGCTTGAATGTATTGCTTGTAATTAACGAGTAAATGGTAATTATAACAGTAATGTTCACTGCTTCTGAATACCGTTTAAGCCTCAGACAGCAAGTCAATAAAAAGACACGAAAGACAAAACAATGGTTGATCTCATGAGTGAAACAAAAGTTTAAAAAAATCAGAACAAAAGAAACACACACACACACACACACACACACACACACACACACACACACACACGCACGCACGCACGCACGCACGCACGCACGCACGCACGCACGCTCGCACGCACCACGCACGCACGCACACACACACACACACACACACACACACACACACACACACACACACACACCAAGCGCAATGAAGCTGTGAGTACGACAGTCGTTAGGCCGATCAGCTACGTGCTATCGTTATGTTCATTACTAAGTTTTATTGTACACGATTGTAAGTCGCTCTTTTCATCAGGAAAGTCAACAAGTACTCTCTCTCTCTCTCTCTCTCTCTCTCTCTCTCTCTCTCTCTCTCTCTCTCTCTCTCTCTCTCATCACTGAATAACAACCTGCAATCGCTATAGTAAAACAGAAAAGGACAAAGCGTGCCCATTTTGCCGTGATCATGTAGAGAATGAGCAACATCTTTTTTTTAAAAATTCAATGCTCCCTCTATCAAGAGCCTTAGGAATACATTTTTCAAAGAATTCACCAGTTGTCCCCTTCATTTGCTTCTTAAGGTATCGAGTGCTTCGCACAGACATAGCCTGTCAAGGTATATTTTCCATGCGATAAACAGAAGGATCACGTCAATTCTTTAGTTGGTAAATTACTGCGGGCAATTACCACCACCCTTGGTTTTCGTTGAAATGACTGACTTCATTTGCATTGTAATTTCATGTATTCTAAACGTATCTGAATAATGTACCATCTTTTTACACACGCATTTTTGGGGAATTAATATTGCAGTGCTTTTTTGTTCTGTTTGCAATAACGTCTAACTATGTTAACTCCTCCCCGTTCCTACCCACTCCCTCCCCCTTCCCTTTGCACCTTGTATTATGGCCCAAGGCCGATGTACATTAAAGCTTTTTCTGAGTTCTGAGTTCACGATGACAATAACGGGGTGGGGATGGGGTGGAGTGGGGGGGGGGGGGGGGGGGGGCGGGGGGGGGGGGGAGGGGGGCTTTAAATTTGTTTATTAGTTTCCTACATTTGGTTTCTGTTTCATTGTTGAAGGCAAGATGTAACAAGCCCATTGTGTTTATTGTCTTCTGTTTCATTGTTGAAGACAAGATGTAACAAACCCATTGTGTTTTTTGTCTTCTCTCAATGACCCTGTCTCTGTCTCTCTCTCTCTCTCTCTCTCTCTCTCTCTCTCTCTCTCTCTCTCTGTGCATGCATGTATGTACACACACACATATGCTCAACACAGACACACAGACACAAAGACACACACAGACACAGACACAGACACACATACAGATACACACACATACACACCTACGCACTAACACACACACACACACACACACACACACACACACACACACACACACACACACACACACTGTGGACGCAATACCACACTGACCATGACACAAACAGTGGTGTGGAAGTAACCTCACAGTGAGCATGGCACAAACTTTGGTGTGGAAGTAACGTCACTGTGACCATGACACAGACAATGGTGTGGAAGTAACGTCACAGTGACCATGACACAAACAATGGTGTGGAAGTAGCGTCAGAGTGATTATGGCACAAACAATGGTGTGGAAGGGTTTTCATATGACCACCATGACACAAACAATGGTGTGGAAATAATGTCACAGTGACCATGACACAAACAATGGTGTGGAAGTAGCATCAGAGTGACCATGACACAAACAATGGTGTGGAAGTAATGTCACAGTGATTATGGCACAAACAATGGTGTAGAAATAATGTCACAGTGATCATGACACAAACAATGGTGCGAAAGGGTTGTCACGCGACCACCATGATAGACTACTATAGAAGACGTATATGTAGAAGGACACCCTGGGTAGCCGAAACGGCTTGTGGAAGAGTGGTTAGAAATCATGAATGGTATTCTCAGGGTCAGTAGTTTAAATCTCTTAATGGACTTCTTTCATTTGTTTACGTAAATTTTCTTTGCCTTTTATTTCTTTTTCTTTTTTTTTTTTTATTTTACCAAATGAATAAACAACGAATGAGCAGACCTGTTTGGGATACCCAAAGGCAGGGGAAGATAACGTCTAATTTTCCTTAGCATATGGAGTTACCTTTCTCAGTTTATGGGTCAAGAAATATCGATGTAGAATCCCATATTTCATTTAAAGCGCGCACCAGAATAACGATCGCGATACTGCACTTCTGTCCCATAAAAAATAAAACAGCGGTGTCACTCCTGTTGAACGCGAGATCTAACACACATTACCTCCCTTGCAGGTGTTCAAATTCTCAATGTCTTATGATTCCTGCAGACATGTTAGTCGTTTCTATTTATGGGGTGGGTCGAGAGTCGTTGTAGCCGCTACAACGATCTTGCCGCCCGCCCATGCGCTTACACTTGGCTACACAGAACTTTGGAGCCACGTGACTCGCCAAAGAAGGCAAGATGGCGGCGTTCACGTTTCATGGCCGCACGACGAGTACGATGATGATAAATTCTGGAAGCGGGTCGTTTGTCATGGAGGGAACGGCTCATTTATCACGGTGTGGATGAAATGGAAGCCGGCTGCTGACAGTTCAGCCACAAAGCGTGAATTTCGTGAACAGGTAGTCACGTCTCTGGCCGCTAGCTCTCTCTCTCTCTCTCTCTCTCTGTCTCTCTCTCACACACACACACACACACACACGCCTGGCCCATTAAACATGACTGCGCATCAGCATTATTATGACTTGGGAGGCCACATCTGTCTGTTTGTCTGTCTGCCTGTCTGTCTATCCGTCTGTCTGTCTGTCCACCTGCCCGTGTCTGCCGACCTGTTGGCTCTTATTTCCTCTTCCTGTTTCCGGTTCATACTGTGAAAGTTTATGACTGGTGTGTGTGTGTGTGTGTGTGTGTGTGTGTGTGTGTGTGTGTGTGTGTGTGTGTGTGAATTAATTAATTCTGTCGTGCCCTGCCCTCTCTCTCTCTCTCTCTCTCTCTCTCTCTCTCTCTCTCTCTCTCTCTCTCTCTCTCTCTGAAGAGAAAGTTACACATCGAGCTATACGTTTGTGACACTTGTTACTCTTTCGTCAATGTTACGAGTTCAGCGCATTGCTTATTGTCCTTAACTGAGAAAGATCAATCATATGGTCAGGGTTAAGTTAAGGTCAGGTCAAGGTCAAGGTTATGAATAATTATCCCAGCGGTCATCAACAGGATCATGGCGTTAAGCCGTACACATAGTACACCCTTACCACAGGCACAGAAAAACTTAAAACACTTAATACACCCCTTTACCACAGGCACAAAAAGAAACAAAAAAAAAAAACACTGACTTCTCCTTGCTTTTGAGACTTACCTATACATTAAATTCATGTACACTTTTCAAAGATGACCAAATATCCAATCTTATATGATTAACACGCACTCCAGAGTAAATGGTCTAAGCCTTTTTTTTTTTTAATCTTAAACATAAAGTTGAAAGTGGATTCGTCTTTTCAATATAGTATTTTCACATATACATAGACAGGCTAAACGTTTCCCCTCTATAATATATATATATATATATATATATATATATGTATATATATATATATATATATATATATATCTGTGTGTGTGTGTATATATATCCCCACCGAACAACACAACGTGCAGCCAATCCGCACCTGCAAACAGTGACATTAGGCCATATAACACCGGCAGTAGGCGACCCAACACCATCCTGAGGAGAGCCAGCGCTCGAAACAGATCTGTTGATGATTTTAAAACTTCCTTTTACCATACTATTTTAACAGATGTTGCTCCCCAAGGGGTTGAGCACTTTGAAAATTTTATTGGGGCGTTTTAGTACTATTCTTGATATATATATATATATATATATATATATATATATATATATATATATATATATGTATGTATGTATGTATGTATGTATGTATGCATTACGATCCGCGCGATCGGCTTGGAAGAAAGAGAAACGAACAACAAACTTTGAATTTGCTTGTTCATTTGCTTATCACACGTGTTTCTGATTGATGGAAACTGTCTCTCCTTCCGTTTTTTTTTTTTTTTTTTTTTTTTTTTTTTTTTTTTTCGTTTTCCTGAAAGCCGTTCCGAGGTGTAGTATGGGGAGCAAGTCACCCTGCCTCTGTCATAATTCTCTTGTGACGTGTCACTAATTATCACGTCACGATTGTGACATAGAAAAATGGAGCGGGCAATGGCAAGAAAGGGGGGACAGGAACAGGAACATGACACGTGACGGCTTTGACACACAGCTGCACATTTTTTTAACAACTTAACATTGTGTCTGTGTTTGAAGAATTCTACATTCATTATCATAACTTGACATTATGTCTTTGTTTGAAGAATTCTAGAAACTCTTCCTCTCTCTCTCTCTCTCTCTCTCTCTCTCTCTCTCTCTCTCTCTCTCTCTCTCTCTCTCTCTCTCAACACACACACACACAAACAAAACACACACACACACACACACACACACACACACACACACACCACACACACATAACTATTTAGATATCATCCCACAATACAGAATGTGGCTACATCAATGGTCGATCAGGAAATTAAGCGAGATTGGGTGTTCCTTCTCCCAAGTAGCCTGTGGCGACACCTGTAACCCGCTGTCGCTAGCTGTGTAACGCTGACTCCACGACAGCTTTCGGGCGGCCTGCCAGACGAACAGGAGACAGACAGACAGACAGACAGACAAACAACAACGTCTTCTTGTGTTCCATAATCCACAGGCTCGCCTTCTAATTTCAGCCCGTGGTCGTCAGCCATTTCTGAACCTTGCACCTTTCTGATATCTGTTTTATTCCGGGTTTTGTTTTGGTTGGGGTTTCAGGCTGACACCTGCACCTCCCCTTCCCTCCCCTAATTGCGAGAGTAATGAGTCCATCAGCTCTAGTAAGCCGTCTGAAAACGTTACTATTTCTGGTGCCTGGTATCGTCTAAATATGGCCAACGTTAGGAAATCTGCAAGGGAGTTAAAGCTCGCGTTCAGCGAGAGTGACGCCGCCGTTTTCATTGGACAAATGGGACTGATGGGCATGCCTGAAGCAATTCTGCCCTGTCAGTCAGCTGAGCAGGTCCATCACAGAGAGAAATGCCAGAACACGGGATCTGGAATGGTACGCCTCTAATGCTGATAGTCGATATCCTGATCGCTCTCATGGTACGCGCTTCAAGCAAATTGGACTCTCTAGATTGATTTTGCTTGATTTCAGAACTGAAAGACAGGGAACTTATCTTGCAATGCAAAGACAGGTGTTATCTTACCCTGTGTTTTTTTTTATTATTTCCGGAGCAGGACTACAAAAAAACAAACAAACAAAAGTTCCCATGTGGAGCTCTAGCCCCCCCCCCCTCCCCCCCCCCCCCCCCTCCCCCCCACCGAGAGCCCCTTTATCTTGTTTCTCTGGAAGATGAAGTGGACTGCCAATTGGACACAGGATGATCAGAATGTATACACGTTGTTTTTTTTCCTCTCCGTCTCTGTGATTGATAGACGTTCATGTATATGCGGGGTTTGGTGAATGGCCGAACTATGTGACCTTCCTGGCGATTGGTGCACAGAGATTGTGGAATTAGCTGTTGAAACAATGCTGCAGACACAGTGTCCAGGACAGGACTCAGAGATTGTGTAGGTTGAAGGAAGGAGACAGGGCACAGGTGGAGGGTAAAGGTTGCGGTGAAGAGAGAGAGAGAGAGAGAGAGAGGAGAGAGAGAGAGAGAGAGAGAGAGAGAGACTAACACTGACACTGACACTGACATCTTTTATTGACATTGGCTCATAGCCTTTTTGTCAAGGGGTTACAATGTCTTTTTTTTGCATAGAAAAAAAATAACGAAAGAAAAACGGCAAATTGGGTGCCTACACAATCATCACTCATTTGTGTTTCTTGTGCATGTTCTAGAACAAAATCATTCTCACACAACAACCATTCCCTTCACATACGCACACTGATCCATCTTATCTTCCATCGACTTGCACGCACGCATTTATATCCTAATCCTCCCTTCTCCCCATTCACACATATTCTCTATAGTACAGACAATTTATCTGGCTTGATATTTTGAAAAACCATTCACTTGAACCATCTTTAAAGGGGAGAGAGAGAGAGAGAGAGAGAGAGAGAGAGAGAGAGAGAGAGAGAGAGAGAGAGATGTTTATTCGTAAGGGCCATGGGCCCTTAGAAGGGGAATACATATGAAAGAACCTTGCATAATCCATTTCTAATAAGGAGTGCAAACAAACTAAGATATTACAGAATTTCTTCGTTTAAACCCTCTGTAAAAACATTCGCAGCAAGCCGCTTCACAATTTTATCATTTGTCGGTGGCATTAACAAAATTGATCTGAAGAATGAAGGAAGCATATGGTATTTGGGTGGAATACACTGTTCTCTAAGATCACGTAGTTCTGGACACGAAAGAACAAAATAAACTTTGTTTTCTTGTGATTCCTGACACTATGGACAAATAGTCACACGATCATTTAAATGTCTGTAACGCTGAGAATGTGCATAGATATCCGACACACCAAATCTGAACTTGGTTTTGATATATTTCGAATGTCTGTCAGTAACCATTGACACATACCTCGGAACACAATGCATAGGATTTAGCATTCTATAAATATCAAATCTATTGCTTCTTCAACATGAGAGTTCCACCTCTGCTAACTGCAATCAGTGTTTGCCGAAAAACACGAATAAAAACATTTATATCGCCAATACCCTGATTCTCCCATACAAAGCCAAATCCGAATTCATACAACTTTAACCTTACATTCGAGATTCAAATTTTCTTACCCCTTGCATCTAACTCCACGTGCATCGTATAGGCTTTATAAGGCAATCTGTGTGGTTCCATTTGTGTCATCCTTAACCAGTAACGAATACATTTAACCAATGAAATTGAATAGATAGAATATCGGTTAGTCTCTCCATACACCCAAATCATTCGGTGTTGCCATTGAACACCAATAAATTTCTTCAGAGCGTACAAATAATTTTTCTTAATATGTATAGCAGCAGAATCAAAGACCCATAGCTCAGCACCATATTGTAACATTGGTTGAATCTGAATATCAAATAATATCAACGAGAAAATATATATTCATTATTTAACTGTGCCAATTTCCTCAAAATACATAATAAAGCATATTTAGCTCTACTTGCTAGATCTTTACAAGCAAAGGTAAAGTCACCCTGCCTCTGTCATAATTCTCTTGTGACGTGTCACTAATTATCACGTCACGATTGTGACATAGAAAAATGGAGCGGGCAATGGCAAGAAAGGGGGGACAGGAACAGGAACATGACACGTGACAGGCTTTGACACACAGCTGCACATTTATTTTAACAACTTAACATTGTGTCTGTGTTTGAAGAATTCTACATTCATTATCATAACTTGACATTATGTCTTTGTTTGAAGAATTCTAGAAACTCTTCTCTCTCTCTCTCTCTCTCTCTCTCTCTCTCTCTCTCTCTCTCTCTCTCTCTCACGCACACACACACACACAAACAAGCACACACACACACACACACACACACACACACACACACACACACACACACACATAACTATTTAGATATCATCCCACAATACAGAATGTGGCTACATCAATGGTCGATCAGGAAATTAAGCGAGATTGGGTGTTCCTTCTCCCAAGTAGCCTGTGGCGACACCTGTAACCCGCTGTCGCTAGCTGTGTAACGCTGACTCCACGACAGCTTTCGGGCGGCCTGCCAGACGAACAGGAGACAGACAGACAGACAGACAGACAAACAACAACGTCTTCTTGTGTTCCATAATCCACAGGCTCGCCTTCTAATTTCAGCCCGTGGTCGTCAGCCATTTCTGAACCTTGCACCTTTCTGATATCTGTTTTATTCCGGGGTTTTGTTTTGGTTGGGGTTTCAGGCTGACACCTGCACCTCCCCTTCCCTCCCCTAATTGCGAGAGTAATGAGTCCATCAGCTCTAGTAAGCCGTCTGAAAACGTTACTATTTCTGGTGCCTGGTATCATCTAAATATGGCCAACGTTAGGAAATCTGCAAGGGAGTTAAGCTCGCGTTCAGCGAGAGTGACGCCGCCGTTTTCATTGGACAAATGGGACTGATGGGCATGCCTGAAGCAATTCTGCCCTGTCAGTCAGCTGAGCAGGTCCATCACAGAGAGAAATGCCAGAACACGGGATCTGGAATGGTACGCCTCTAATGCTGATAGTCGATATCCTGATCGCTCTCATGGTACGCGCTTCAAAGCAAATTGGACTCTCTAGATTGATTTTGCTTGATTTCAGAACTGAAAGACAGGGAACTTATCTTGCAATGCAAAGACAGGTGTTATCTTACCCTGTGTTTTTTTTTATTATTTCCGGAGCAGGACTACAAAAAAACAAACAAACAAAAAGTTCCCATGTGGAGCTCTAGCCCCCCCCTCCCTCCCCCCCCCCCCCCTCCCCCACCGAGAGCCCCTTTATCTTGTTTCTCTGGAAGATGAAGTGGACTGCCAATTGGACACAGGATGATCAGAATGTATACACGTTGTTTTTTCCTCTCCGTCTCTGTGATTGATAGACGTTCATGTATATGCGGGGTTTGGTGAATGGCCGAACTATGTGACCTTCCTGGCGATTGGTGCACAGAGATTGTGGAATTAGCTGTTGAAACAATGCTGCAGACACAGTGTCCAGGACAGGACTCAGAGATTGTGTAGGTTGAAGGAAGGAGACAGGGCACAGGTGGAGGGTAAAGGTTGCGGTGAAGAGAGAGAGAGAGAGAGAGAGTTTGAGAGAGAGAGAGAGAGAGAGAGAGAGAGAGAGACTAACACTGACACTGACACTGACATCTTTTATGACATTGGCTCATAGCCTTTTTGTCAAGGGGTTACAATGTCTTTTTTTTGCATAGAAAAAAAAAATAACGAAAGAAAAACGGCAAATTGGGTGCCTACACAATCATCACTCATTTGTGTTTCTTGTGCATGTTCTAGAACAAAATCATTCTCACACAACAACCATTCCCTTCACATACGCACACTGATCCATCTTATCTTCCATCGACTTGCACGCACGCATTTATATCCTAATCCTCCCTTCTCCCCATTCACACATATTCTCTATAGTACAGACAATTTATCTGGCTTGATATTTTGAAAAACCATTCACTTGAACCATCTTTAAAGGGGAGAGAGAGAGAGAGAGAGAGAGAGAGAGAGAGAGAGAGAGAGAGAGAGAGAGAGAGAGAGATTTTATTCGTAAGGGCCATGGGCCCTTAGAAGGGGAATACATATGAAAGAACCTTGCATAATCCATTTCTAATAAGGAGTGCAAAAACAAACTAAGATATTACAGAATTTCTTCGTTTAAACCCTCTGTAAAAACATTACACAGCAGCCGCTTCACAATTTTATCATTTGTGATGGCATTAACAAAATTGATCTGAAGAATGAAGGAAGCATATGGTATTTGGGTGGAATACACTGTTCTCTAAGATCACGTAGTTCTGGACACGAAAGAACAAATAAACTTTGTTTTCTTGTGATTCCTGACACTATGGACAAATAGTCACACGATCATTAAATGTCTGTAACGCTGAGAATGTGCATAGATATCCGACACACCAAATCTGAACTTGGTTTTGATATATTTCGAATGTCTGTCAGTAACCATTGACACATACCTCGGAACACAATGCATAGGATTTAGCATTCTATAAATATCAAATCTATTGCTTCTTCAACATGAGAGTTCCACCTCTGCTAACTGCAATCAGTGTTTGCCGAAAAACACGAATAAAAACATTTATATCGCCAATACCCTGATTCTCCCATACAAAGCCAAATCCGAATTCATACAACTTTAACCTTACATTCGAGATTCAAATTTTCTTACCCCTTGCATCTAACTCCACGTGCATCGTATAGGCTTTATAAGGCAATCTGTGGTGGTTCCATTTGTGTCATCCTTAACCAGTAACGAATACATTTAACCAATGAAATTGAATAGATAGAATATCGGTTAGTCTCTCCATACACCAAATCATTCGGTGTTGCCATTGAACACCAATAAATTTCTTCAGAGCGTACAAATATTTTTTCTTAATATGTATAGCAGCAGAATCAAAGACCCATAGCTCAGCACCATATTGTAACATTGGTTGAATCTGAATATCGAATAATATCAACGAGAAAGATAGATATTCATTATTTAACTGTGCCAATTTCCTCCAAATACATAATAAAGCATATTTAGCTCTACTTGCTAGATCTTTACAAGCAAAGGTAAAGCTTAAGCGCGCGCGTAGAAAAATAAATACAAGATATTTATAAGCATTCACTACGGGTATTTATTATTTTCAGACGATAAACTGGTCTCCCTTCTAGCATTGCTTGACCAGTGCTGCTTTGATACTCTTGACCACTCTATCCTACTCAAGAGACTTAAGGTTACTTTTGGATTTGACGATATGGTTCTCAAATGATTCACATCATGCCTTTCTGACAGGACACAGACGGTAATCGTTAATGGTGCTGAATCATCCCTTTCTCCTCTTCTGTATGGTGTTTCCCAGGGCTCTGTCCTTGGACCAGTTCTTTTTACCCTTTATTCTCAGCCCTTATCTGACGTTATGTCTGCCCATGGCTGTGACTTTCACAAATTCGCAGATGACACTGAACTCTCCAAGAGCGCAACTACCAGTGATTTTCAAGGTGTTCAATCAGATATTACCGCATGTTTTAGGGATGTAAAAGTCTGGATGACCAGCAACAAACTCAAGCTGAATAGTGACAAAACCGAGATCATGGCTGTTGGTACCCCCTCTCGTGTCAAGATGGTTGAAGCTGAGTCGGCAGAAATTGATGGTGTTGTTTTACCTTTTAAAAAGTCAGTCAGTGAAATATTTAGGTGTCAGCATTGATCAAACCCTCTCTATGCAGAACCAAATATCTAATGTTTGTCGTGCATTCTTCCTGCAATTGCGACGTATTGCTTCTATACGGTCTTACCTCTCCACACAGGCAACAATCAGACTCATCACCGCCATGGTAATGTCCCGACTAGACTACTGTAACTCTGTGTTAGCAGGACTTCCTTCAGAACAGCTTGCACGATTACAAAGGTGCAAACAGTGCAGCTCGGCTTGTTCTCAAAAAGCGTAAAAAATGAGCATATTACACCTTTGTTACGTGAACTCCACTGGCTTCCCATCAAATATCGATGGCAGTTCAAAATCGCAGTTTTTGCCTATCGTTACTTTGATGGGACACTCCCACAGTATCTTTCTGCTTCTCTGTCCACCTATCAAACTTCTCGGTCTCTTCGCTCATCTTCTCAAAAACTTCTGAAAATTCCTAGGCGCTCGTTAAAGACAGTCGGTGAGAGCATTTAGCTTTAGTGCGCCCACTCTTTGGATTCTCTTCCTGACAGCTTACGTGACCTGCCCACATTATCTAAATTCAAGTCAGAGTTAAAAACATACTTCTTTAGGAAAGCCTTCTTCAACCATAATATCTAAATGCTGTGTCTATTATTCTGACCTGACTTTTTATGTACTGCATGCAAAAACTGTATTGTTTACGCTTTGAACCGATGAACTTGATAAGTGCGCCTGTGTTGGTAGTGTGTGTGTGTGTATATATGTGTGTGTATGTGTATATATATATGGAAACACATGTCAGTGCGAGTGTTTGAGTGTGTGTTGAGCGCAATGAGTTGATCCCAAGAATTGCGCCATATAAAATCCATAGAAGCGCTTTCTAAACTGTTCAGCTGGGTTTGTAAACCAATTATAGTTTCAGACGTGAATACAACATCGTTTCGATAGCAGAAGAATGAAAATTTCCACAACAACATTTACAAACTTTGCACCATGTCGTCCACAAATAGTAACTTCTAATGTCAATTCATTAATGAATAAGGAAAACAAAATAGGTCGTGCGCAGTTTATATAATCAGTCAGAGGAAAACAATATAGGTCGTGCGGTTTAAATAATCAGTCAGAGGAAAACAATATAGGTCGTGCAGTTTACATAATCAGCCAGAGGAGAACAATATAGGTCGTGCAGTTTATATAATCAGCCAGAGGAAAACAATATAAGTCGTGCAGTTTATATAATCTGTCAGACACCCACCACATCTCACTCTAGTTTTGACGGAGTCACACATGCTCATGACACGCCGATACAATTTCTCTCCGATTCCACTTTTAAACAAAATATGCCATAAAATACTTTTATTAACAGAATCAAAGGCTTTCTCGAAATCAATAAAAGCAATATGTAATTTGCGATTCAAACAAAATCGTTTTTGCACAAATGCCATCAAAGTAAACATGTGATCTATTGTAGAACAGTTCCGCTTAATTCAAGCTTGACATTCATCAGTGAGGTTCTGTTCTTCTACCCAGTCCCGCAGCCTTCTCTCGATAACAGTGTTGTATAGTTTGCTACAAATCTTACACAAATAAACACCTTTGTAACTGCTTGGATTATCAACATCACCTTACACATACAAAGGGAGACCAATTGATTCAGTCCACAGTTCAGGAAACACACCTCTGTCAAACAGAGCATAAAAAAAAATGTGACAAAACCTAACAAGAAGCCAGATTCACATGCAATTTTTTTAACATCTCACTAATGATTCCATCAGGGCCGCTAGCTTCACGATTCTTTAATTTCTTTAGAGCCAGCAGAATCTCATCTCTCTTGAAACTGGACGATTTAATGTATCGTTACTGGTATTATTGTTATCATTGGTATCATTTTACCATCATCATCACTACCGCCTTCATCATCCATAGTATTACAGATATCTACTTCTTTTTGAAGCAATATCTGAAAGTGCTGAAACCAGTTTTCTAAACTGATGTTGTTAGAGAAGGTTGTTTATTTTTATTGTGAATTCTCCGCAATGAATTCCAGAATTCCTGAGAGAGAGAGAGAGAGAGAGAGAGAGAGAGAGAGAGAGAGAGAGAGAGAGAGAGAGAGAGAGAGAGAGAGAGAGAGAGAGAGAGAGAGAGAGAGAGACAGAGAGACAGACAGACAGAGACAGAGAGAGGAAGAGAGCAAAAAAAGACAGACAGACAGGGAGAGAGAGATTGCTTTATGCAATCATTTTCTCCCTTCCTCTCCCCACTGCCGGACTCTCTCTCTGCTGAAAAAAGGAGCAAAACTAGCCAAACCCCTTCCCCTGCCAATCTGACCTACAGAGAGCAAGCAAACAGCCACCCCCTCCCCCCCCCCCCCCCCCCACACTGACCTACAGAGAGAGCAAGCATTGCTTCCCCCCCCCTGCCAATCCCCCCCCTCCCTGCCAATCCTCTGACCTCAGAGATCAGCCACTCCTCCTCTCTCTCCGCTGAAAAAAAAAGGCTGGCATAACTGCCAACCCTTCCCTGCCAATCTGACCTAGAGAGAGCAAGCAAACAGCCACCCCCTCCAGCAATCCAGAGCACCCCCCCCCCACCCCTGCCCCCCCCTAGAGACCAAAATGCGAGACCTACAGCCAAAACAAGCAAACAAGCCCTCCCAACCACCCCCCCCCCGAGAGGAGCTCTCCAAACCCCCCCACCCCTCCAGCCAATCTGACCTAGAGAGAGCAAGCAAACCCCCTGTCAGCCACCCCCCCCCACCCCCCCTCCAAGCTGAAGAAGGAGAGCAGCCCCCCCCCCCTCCAGCCAATCTGCCTGAGAGAGAGCAAGCAAACACCCTCCAGCCCACCCCCCTGCCAATCTGACCCCCTGCCAACCCTCCAATCTGACCTAGAGAGAGAGCTGAAGAGGAGCAAACAGCCACCCCCAGCCCATCCCCCCTCTGACCGAGATCTGAGAGAGAGAGCAAGCAAACAGCCAAACCTCCAGCCAATCTGACCTAGAGAGAGCAAGCAAACAGCCAACCCTCCAGCCAATCTGACCTAGAGAGAGCAAGCAAACAGCCAACCCTCCAGCCAATCTGACCTAGAGAGAGCAAGCAAGCAAACCCTCCAGCCAATCTGACCGAGAGAGAGCAAGCACGCCAACCCTCCAGCCAATCTGACCGAGAGAGAGCAAGCAAACCGCCAACCCTCCAGCCAATCTGACCGAGAGAGAGCAAGCAAACCGCCAACCCTCCAGCCAATCTGACCGAGAGAGAGCAAGCAAACCGCCAACCCTCCAGCCAATCTGACCGAGAGAGAGCAAGCAAACGCCAACCCTCCAGCCAATCTGACCGAGAGAGAGCAAGCAAACCGCCAACCCTCCAGCCAATCTGACCTAGAGAGAGCAAGCAACAGCCAACCCTCCAGCCAATCTGACCGAGAGAGAGCAAGCAAACCGCCAACCCTCCAGCCAATCTGACCTAGAGAGAGCAAGCAAACAGCCAACCCTCCAGCCAATCTGACCTAGAGAGAGCAAGCAAACAGCCAACCCTCCAGCCAATCTGACCTAGAGAGAGCAAGCAAACCGCCAACCCTCCAGCCAATCTGACGAGAGAGAGCAAGAGCAAGCAAAACAGCAAGCAAACAGCCAACCCTCCTGCCAATCTGACCTAGAGAGAGCAAGCAACCGCCACCCTCCAGCCAATCTGACCGAGAGAGAGCAAGCAAACAGCCAACCCTCCAGCCATCTGACCGAGAGAGAGCAAGCAAACAAGTGGTTACCCACTCAGAGTATAGTCCTTGTAGTAAGGTCACTGAAAATAAGGAAAAAATCACAGCAAAATGAATAAACGAAGGATTGAATCGGAAATGACAGTCCTGTGTGTACACACCATAACTTGTGAATCGATGTGTACATCGTATGATACATAGACTGAGGCGAGAAGCCAGACCGCAGAAAAGGGGGAATGGGCGGGGAGGGCGGTGGGGGGGGTAGGGGGGGGGAGGGGGAGGGAGGATTTCAAGAAGAGGGAGAGAATCGAGAATAAAACAACGAGCGAACAAGCCACCTCACTTCCTCTAGCACCCCCCACCCTCCCCACCTTCCCCATCCACTCTTCCTCCACAGACACAAACATGGTTTGTTTGCAGTTCGTGGCCAAGGTGTCAGACGAAGCTGACACTTTTTTTTTTTTTTTTTTTTTTTTTGGGGGGGGGGGGGGGGGGGAGTTGAGCTGCCTGAGGTGTGGAGGAGTTCCTGTGGACAGCACTGCTATGAGGGCAGTGAAGGCATAGACACCCCCCCCCCAATGCCAGGCTGACCCAGTGCAATGCCAGACTGACCCATTGGGGCAGATGGTTGAAGTGCCTTGCTCACAACACACCCCGCAAACGTCACGCTGACCCAGTAGGGCAGATGGTCGAAGTGCCTTGCTCACAAAGCACGGGCTGCTGTTTTAATTCAGTCTCCATGTTGACCATTGAATTCCCCCCTTCCCTCACCCCTTCCCCCCCCCCCCCCCCCCTCCCCCTCACCCCCCCCCCCACCCCCCACCCCCCCCCCTTTTTTTTTTTTTTTTTTGATTATTGGCGCAAAAAGAAATGTCTGATTTCAGCTAACACTTTTTACCGCTGTAAAGAAAAAAAAATTTTTAAAGATGGATACTGCTGTCTCTCACCTCGACAGTTCCATTTTAAAGCAGGATTACCGCAACAGAAATGAGGAAGTGAGGGAGATAATGCACAAAGACAAAGGGCAGAGGACTTGGCTTGCACAAAGCTGTCTGTGTGTGTGTGTGTGGGGGGGGGGGGGGGGACATAATGCACAAAGTCGAAGGGCTGAGAATGTAGGCGAGGGGGGGGGCACAAAGCTGTCTGTGTGGACGAAGACTGACATGCATCGGCTGAAGGAAAGACAGGGAGATGAAAGTTACGGCAGAAGAAGTCGGGGGACAAAGAAAGGGTGAAAAGAAATGAGGACAATGGAAAGATGAAAACATGAGAGAGAGGTGGGGGGAGGGAGGGAAGGAGGGAGGAAGGGAGGGAGAGGTCTCTGTTAAATACATGAAACCAGACCAGAGGAGAAGAAGAAGAAAGAAGAAGAAGAAGAAGAAGAAGAAGAAGAAGAAGAAGAAGAAGAGAGAGAGAGAGAGAGAGAGAGAGAGAGAGAGAGAGAGAGAGAGAGAGAGAGAGAGAGCAAAACAAAGAAGTTATGCCCGATTTTAAACGATGATTAAAAGAAGGACAAAAATCAAAAAAGAGGTACAGAAAACGGACAACAGAAAAGTATAACGAGCAGAAAAAAGGTGAAAACAAAAAAAAACAAACAAATAAATAAACAACAACAACAACAACAAACAATAAACAACGACAAACAAACAAAAAAAAACAGTAAAAAGAAAGAAGAAAATTTAGAAAAGGATTAAATGTAAGAATGAAAGCCTATTACAGGGGGAAAAGAGATTTTTTAAAAAAAAAAAGGAAAGAAAGGAAGGAAAAAAAAGAAAAAGGGCAGAAAAAAAAAAAAAGGGAAAAAAGTGAAATAAGAAGGAAAGGAAGGAAAGGGGAAAGAAATGAAAAGAAAAGAAGGACAGAGAAAAGGCAAAATGAGAAAAAGAAAATACCCAAACAAACAAACGAACGAAACACAAGGCAAACAGACAAACGGAGTCCAGACTCCAATACTACATCAGTCAGGGACAAAGATACCCGCCGTACTGTACATCATGTATAATAACACTGGGCATGTCAAAGCCTGCTCGGAGAGTTATTCATCCCATGCCATTTATCCACAGAAGCAGAGGGAGCAGGAGTCGTATCATCTGGACATTTGGAAACTGAACAGAAACAACTCCAGACTATGCTTTTACGATCAAACTGCATAAAAACTACCGACTCGAACAATTCCTAATGCACGTTCAGAACTTCCAGCAGAGACGTGATCTCAGCAGACATCGCGTCGACACTGGCCTGCAAACGGAAAGGGATTAACCCCTCAAGAGCAGACAGGAGATGCTCAGCGTGAGATGTGGTCGGAGATGAAACTTATTTAGCTGGACAGCTCCAACATATAAACTACTACGACTGGAGTTAAGAGAACAGCTACCAAAAGTGATGCCAAAACCCAGACTGGCAAAACCTGTGCCCACGTCAAATGCTGGGCAATGATGACCCACAAATTCATGTTGCCAAATATGTTCATGATTACATGGATTCGAAAAAGACGATAATGTCTCCATAGATGGACTCAGATGAGTTATGGTCTGAGCATTAATCAATGATGATTTCTCACAATACCATGCCGTGTGTGTAGACCCTTAAGGGTTCTCGTGACATTCAAAGACTGAGTCTGAGCCTTTCTTCGTGTTTTTATAGCTGGAGGTCAATGGCGCACATTGAAGGTATCCCCATCTTCATGTTGGGTTGATTAGCCCTGTGTCTGCCTCCTGTTCACACAATGACTCTCGGTTCACTACGCTTCACTGGCCATAGTGTCAGAGGATCACGTTGAAGCACACACACACACACACACACACATACACACGGTGCACGACCTGCGGGCAAAGCCTATGTTCAGGCGGTAGACCGCCCACACTGAATGGCGGACAACGAGAAGGTGGCGTTTTGGGTGACCTTTAGCGGGCGGCCTGGTCAGCTGAACAATTCTCCCGTCCAGAAGAGAGGGCAGTCAGCTGCGCGATCCAACAGGCAGTCTGACAAGGCTGATAGTGGGGAAACGATTTACTGTTCCTTTCCCCTCTACTTCTGTTCCTTTCCCCTCTACTTGTTCCTTTCCCCTCTACTTCTGTTCCTTTCCCCTCTACTTGTTCCTTTTACCATCTACTTCTCTGATTCCTCCTTGTCCTGTAGTGTTTCATAGGCTTAAAAACACAAAACCAACCAACCAACTAACCAACCAGCTCACCAACCAACCAACCAACCAACCAACCAACCACCTAATAGACATTAATGCAGCAGAAACACACACACACACACACACACACACACACACACGCACGCACACACGCACGCACGCACGCACGCACGCATGCACACACACACACACACACACACACACACACACACACACACACTTGAATTATTAGGGGACTTGTCGCCTTATCATACAGGCGTATGGGCATTTCAATACACAAGCTGATTCACGGGGAATAGTGACATTACCTAAATACGTGTGGACGTTTGTAAATGTTGATGATGACACTCACAGTGCACAAGCTGTTTCACACGGAATATTCATTCACATCACCTATGTTCGTGTGAACGTTTGTAAATGGTGGTGATGACTTTTGCGACTACAACCAGAGACAAAGAGATGCGACATTCTTTCTCTGTCTGTCTGTCTGTCTGTCTGTCTATCTGTCTGTTTGTCTGTATGTTTGTCTGCATGTTTCTCCCTCGCTCTAGGTGTCTCTATCGTACCCATACATACACAGACACAGACACAGACGCACACACACACACACACACACACACACACACACACACGCGCGCGCGCGCGCGCTCACAGAGTCACCTGAAGATATGAAACGTGCAAAACCGAAAAGAAAAGAAAGAAAAAAAACAACGTCAAACTGGACTTTGGCCAACTTTTCTCTGACAAACCCGACATGCTTGTGTCCCTTGAATGCGCGTTTCTGGTCAGCATGGTGATCAGGTATCTCGGAGATAAACTAGAAGCAGGCGACACCGTCACTGTTATCTCTGAGTATATTCCAGGTTGACCAAATCCTATCACATATCTCGACCGGTGCACAATTGATCCAGACATCATTCTTTGAATGTTTCATCCTCGGGCCTATAGAAGCCTTAACGGTCGAAGCGCCTTGTCTCTTTGTCGTCTTATATATTTGTTCCAGTCGACCGGCGGTATGGCTGAACTTCGCTCTATTGTCTGGCATTTCAAGCGATAAACACCCACACTGCACAGCCCGTTTACTGTTTAAATCTTAAATAAATGTTAGCAAACCGCCACGAGAAACGTGGACAAACGAGTCACAAGACAAAACGCCATAGGCTTTCATTCAACGCCTACCTTGCGCTGAAGAGATCAAGCTAAGGAACAAACTCGTTCATTTTCACTGTCCTATTTGTTTGTGTCTTGCCGGAAGAAGACCTAAGAGGTCGAAACGCGTCGTGTTTTGTCTTGTGACTCGTTTGTCCACGTTTCTCTTGGCGGTTCGCTAACGTTTATTTAAGATTTGTTTAGATTTCCGCCTGCAGTCGTCTCACTTTGCAACTAGACCTGTTTACTGTTGTCTGGCATTTCAAGCGATAAACAATGCACACTGCGCATCCTGTTTACTGTTGATGATCGACCAGGCAACCTCCGAAAATTGCACGAAAAATCTTTTCTTAGGTAATTAACAAAATCAGAAAAGGAAAAATGGTAAACAAAAGTTTATTGAGGCAAAGCAAAGAACGTTTTTCGTTGATTATAAATGAAGCAGCACAAAAATGATAAGATTTGAATTTAAATCTCCTCTCTCTCTCTCTCTCTCTCTCTCTCTCTCTCTCTCTCTCTCTCTCCATTACCACGTCCCAGTTATATTCTCTGTGATGATGACAATCCATGTTGCTTCCGCGTGTCCAACTACAGTGCCATTGTCTGAGAACCGATTTCCTTACAACCTAATCTTCATTTATACGTTCAAGTTGTGTCCCCCCCCCCTCCCCCCCCCCCCCCCCCCCCCCCACACACACACACACACCACAGGTGAACAGCTTATCTGTACACGAGCGAAGATGTGCAAGTGACAGACAGCAGTTTAGGAATAGTCCGGTGGAATTCATTCTGACGCCGAAGTCAGGAAAGGAGGGCCATGGCGTGGTTGGATAGGCAGTGAGTGCCAGAGTGTCACCACAGAAAATGACGATGGCCCAGAACAGGGATGCATTCAGTCAGAAGAGGGAATTCCAAATGTTTAGTTATCAGAGAAAGAACAGAAGGAACGGACAGGAACGACGCAAAACAACAAACAAACAAACAAGCAAAACAACCAGAACTGATATTTCAATCAAACTTGGGGGTGGGGGGGGGGGGGGGGGGGGTGGAATGTGGCGGCACAAGAAGTATCCCCGTACATTCGGATGCGAGTTTGAATCAAAGGGAGACAAACGTAAACAGAAGAACAAAACTGAGAGTAAAGGTGAGATTAGCCTTCAGGGGGGGAAAAAAAAAAAAAAAACAAAACCTGTTGTGGATTCGTGGTTTAGATCAAACAGAAAGTTAAAAGAACACTGTTCTGGCCGAACATAAAAGACAAACAAATCACAAGAGAAACCACGAGGCGTTCTGGTCTCTTGGGTCTTTTTCAGGCAAGGCAAACAACATTCAAGATAATGAAAACGAAGAACGGACAATCACTTACGTCCTCAAGTTGGTGGATAAGTGGCTCGAGTCCCAATAAAAGAACAGTTGAGGATACTTAAGAGGGACTTTGCCCTGTTGATCAGATATCAGTCTACTGCTTCACAGTTTGACCGAAGGCTTTGATTAATAATGTCTACAACTAGTATTTGTAACGACACATTATTGGTCAGATCTTGACAAGTGGGACGATCTCTTCCCATTCCCCCCCCCTCTCTCTCTCTCTCTCTCTCTCTCTCAGAGAACGAAAGTCACTCACCCAGAGCGGCCAGAAAAGCGAAGAGAATGACACCCAGCTTCATGATTGGTTGAAATTCGTCGGTCGTTTGGTTGCTAGGACAACAGGAAAAGAAGAAAGGAAGAATGTCGAGATTTGTGAGTTGTCTTTCCGGTCAAGCCGTGGGACTGACAGGCAGACAGGCAGGCAGGCACGCTGGCAGGCAGGCAGGCAGGCAGACAGGCAGAGAGGAGGACAGACAATGGTTGCCGCCAAAACAACAGAGAGTCGGTCACGATCCGCCGTTTTGTTCGTCGGCCTTGGTCACGTGGTCTTCATTATTTTTGGGGGGGGGGTGGTCACGTGGGGGACAATTGTCTCCTGGTAGGCTGTCGCGCCGCCACTTGCACGAATGCGAAGTCACGTGGACTCTGGCAGACTGCTTCTGTTCTCACGAATGTGTGAAGTCTTGCACTAAAGTAACGCAATCGTACTACGCGCATATTGTTTATGGAGATGTATAAAAAGCACACACACACTTACACACACGCACGCACTCACGCATGCACGCACGCATGCACATACACACACGTACGCACGTACGCACGTACGCACAGAGAGAGAGAGAAAGAGAGAGAGAGAGAGAGAGAGAGAGAGAGAAGGAAAACAAAGTGTATGTAGCGACCCGGTATGCATTCTTCAAATGTGCGCTTGAAATCCAAAATGTGTGTGTGTGTGTGTGCGCGTGCGTGCGTGCGTGCGTGCGTGCGTGCGCGTGCGTGCGTGCGTGTGTGTGTGTGCGCGCGCGGGCGCGCGCGCGCGCGTTTGCTTGTTTGCTTGCTTGCGGGTGTCTGTAGGGTGGAGAGAGGTTGGTGCAGTGACGAGGGAGGGTTTCATTTCTAGGGTCATGGGCTAGGGGCAGGGAAGGTGCATATGAACACATATCCTGAGGCCAGTGGGGGGCTTTTGGGGGGTGGGGGTGGGGTGGGGATGGAGGGGGGTGCAAAGAAGGGGAAGGGGAGGGAGACGGAGCAAGACGTGTGCGGTTGACATGTATCTTGTGTGCGTGTTTTCGAGATTATGACACATATCTTGCTGACATGTGAGCTATGTATTCATATATCTTGGAACCACATAGAGGGCTGGCACACCAGATCCGAGTCACATGTATAACAGCAAGATATATGTCCATCCATGGAGTGTCAGAGAGAGAGAGAGGGAGGTATAAACATTCACAGCTGCGCACACGAATAAGCACGAATGTGCATCCACAGAGAGAAAGAGAGAGAGAGAGAGAGAGAAAAGGGGGGGGGGGGGGGGGGGGGGGGGGGCAAAATGGGTTGTTTTACTATTTGCTCCCCAAAATGGAAAAAAAAAAACAAAAGTCATAAATCAAATTAGCAAATACATCCACCCCCCTCTTTCCCTAAGATATAAGTGTGAAAAGCACGATTTTAATTAAACTACACACACACTATAAACATATATATATATATATATATATATATATATATATATATATATATATATATATATATGTTAAAAACAGAATGGTAAAAGGAAGTTTTTTTGAATGGTATGGTTGAGGATAGGATACGGGAGAGGATAAGCGATTATTAGGCATTTTAGGGGAGCATTTTAAGAATTTTATTAGGCATTTTAGTGGAGCATTTTAAGAATTTTATTAGGCATTTTAGTGGTATTTTATATATATTATATATATATATATATATATATATATATATATATATATATATATATCTGCGCATACATCATATATATATATATATATATATATATATATATATATATATATGTATGTATATGTGTGTGTGTGTGTGTGTGTGTGTGTGTGTGTGTGTGGCAAGGATTTTAATAAATCATGTAATAATAAACAGAAACTTTATTTTTTTAATCTTACCAGATCCAGTACTATTCAGCGAGAGACACTGACACTGACACTGACATTTTATTGAATAAACATATATACATGTTCATTTCAAGGGGATAGCAAAATGGACATACCATTCACACAATTCGTAGTCCCACGCACATCGACATTCGAAAGAAGGCAGGCCAACAATAAATTCTTGAAAATTAATCAACAGGATATTCATGGGAGCACGCACCAATAGTTAAGCCTCAGTATTTTCGACCGTCAAAATAATTGTCCACTGACATTCTGTCGATCATAATCAATCATCAGTCCCTAATCATAGAGGCCAGTGATCAATATTGGTAATCAGTCATCACACTATCATTTGCATCATTTATCCTCAATGTTCGTTAATTCGACTTAAATCGCTTATCCTCTCCCGTATCCTATCCTCAACCATACCTTTCAAAAAATAATTGATCAACAGTCATCATCAGTCATCTTCCATCTTTGGTCATTTGTCAGAAATCAATCATCCATAAAAGCCCACTAACATACTATTACCGCCTTGATCCCCAATCAGTCTTCAGTTCTCGTTAATACCTGCGATCCTCAATCATTATTAATCAAAGTTTACGAGCATCCGACCATTAACTTTGTCAGTCCTATGGAATATTTGCTAGAGCTTAATTTTGTCCTTTCAAAATCATCATTCCACAGCATGGATTCACACTCTCTTCAGTTCTTCCTCTTGTATCAGCTGTGATCTTCTTTGGAAAATGTTGTGCAGAAAAACAGAGAGACTTGTCTTACAGACATTTCATCGGCACATGACACTACATACGACACACTTCCTTCAGCTTTATTGATAGCATTCACATTTTTTCTCTAAATATTCATGCACCCTGCATTCAAAACACAGATGTGACCCGTCTTCAATAGCTCCTTTGCAAACCGGACAGAATAAATGTCTTGGTACCACATCCCTTCTGTATCTCAGTTTATGCACCCTTATTGGAGAAATGCCAAATCTAAACTTAACATATGCTTCTTTCTGACACCGTGATATCGTGTAATCCAAATAATGTTCTGTTCGTAGGAACTGCTTAAAGCTAGAATACAGTTCAAAACGTTCTGGGGATTCCAGTTTATCATGCCAGGTTTGTGCATACTGATCAACGAGTCTCTGTCTAAAAATATGAATGAAATTGTTCATATCGCCAACACTCTGTTGCAACCAAACATCTCCAAATCCATTTACAAATAATAACTGTCTCACGTAAAACGCCCATGTTTTTTTTTTTGCCCAATTCTTGAAGGTGGTTTAGCATATTATAAGCTTTCCTGGGTAGTCTTTCTTCCGCCAGATTACAAACTCTTAGCCAGTATCGAATATACCTTTCAGCCGCTAAAACATACATTGGATATCGCCGAGGTCTCCCAGCACCATTTTGTTTGGTGTTTGCTTACTTACGTTCAAATAACGTTTACAGACAAATATGTGTCTTTCAAGTACATCGAGCTGTTGATAGCCCCAGACCTCAGGCCCGTACAGTAAAATGGGAGCAATCTGAGCGTCATACATCTTAAAGAATACATTTCTTGAAATATCCCCTAATTTCCAAAGGCATCTAAGGAGCTGAGTTTGTTTTAAATTTTTTGCTTTAGTGGCTAGCTCTCTTCCACCGCATATATATATATATATATATATATATATATATATATATATATATATATATATATATATATGTGTGTGTGTGTGTGTGTGTGTGTGTGTGTGTGTGTGTGTGTGTGTGTGTGTGTGTGTGTGTGTGTTAGAGAAAGCTTGGTTGTAAAATGTAGCCCTAAATATTCGTAACTATTGACTACCGTTATATGTTCATCACCATATTTCATTTTTCTTTCTCTCCCAGAAATCTCCCTTTTCTGAATACAATTTATTTTCGTCTTTTCCAGATTCACTTTCATACCATAATTGTCTGCAAATTGTTTGAGGATATCAATTTGCTTTTGTAAGCCCTTTGGATGTTATGAAGCTAAAATAACATCATCAGGAAGCAACAATATCAAGACTTGTACAAAGTCGGGTTCTAGCTGTATTCCAAAGTCACCCTTTGAAGCAACTACTAACGCTAGTTCATTTATCAAAGAGGAAAATAACGTGGGTGACAATACACAGCCTGGTTTACACCCACTGGGCACTTAAGGAATTCAGTAAGAACATCATACATCTTACACACGATCTTACACTTTGATACATACACCGCAGCATCCTTAGCATTTTACTTCCAACACCAATTTTTCTGAGTACATTCCACAAAATGTTGCGATTAACTGTACCAAATGCTTTTTTTAAAATCAGCGAAGCAAACATATACTCTTCCTGCCTTTTTCACCACATACTTTTGCACTATACAATACAGGACAAATATATTGTCGGAAATAGAATAACCTGATCTAAAACCACTTTGTTCCTCGGCAATCTTTTCGTTACCTTCTGCCCACTGCGTGAGGCGGTTATTTAATACCCCGGCAAACACTTTCCCAAGTATACTCATTAGAGACACTTCTCGATAATTGTCAGGATTATCAATATCTCCGGTCTTGTGCAGATGTACAATAATGGCACAGTTACACGTGTGGATAATCATGTGTGTCAAATATATGATTAAACAAACACAACAGGCAAGGCATGATGCAATCGATAGAGCTTGTCAACGTTTCTGCTAAAATACCATCAGGTCCAGGAGCTTTACACAATTTCAGAGAGCGAATGCTTCTATGTATTTCTTCCGTGCAAATTGGCCTATCGAGCTCATCAACATACCTTTGACTTTCTTCATAATCTTGAAAGTTGTCCATAACAGGATTAACAGAATTAAATACAGATCGGAAATGACTAAACCATTCATTCGTGCTGATGCTTGGTGTGCATTTTGTCTTTCGATTTAGAGACCTGATTTCACTCTAGAACTTACCTGAATCATTTATTTCCATGTTGAGCGCATTGAGTTTGTTTCTTTTTTATATGTTTTATGTTTATCTTTAAGCAAATGCTCGTACTGTCGTCTGCTATTTGCCAAGCCTATTCTATATTGCGTTTGAGCCGACTTAACTTTACAGCAATTAAAATTTCTCCACCACTTTCTTTCTTTTTTTTTTTTTTTTTTTTTTTTGCTGCTCTGCATTCCCTGTCATGCCAAGGGCCTGACTTTATGCCCGTGAACATTTTGCGCTTCATGCGTTCCGCTGCTTTAAATCAACCCATTATTTAAGCAGATGACAGCATCGTTCACAGACAGTGGTAAAAGACGTGTTGCTTCAACTAAGATTTGCTGAAAAAAGGGACTTTGCACAGCTGCTTGAAAATGAATATAGTTATCTAAATCCCATAGGATTTTTTCTGTACACGTCGTCGTACTCTCATTTGTGACCATTTCTTTGTAGTGCATTGTCAGCTCTACAGGCATGTGTTGTGAGGCAAACATTTCACCCACTTTTAGGTCCATATTCTCACCTTTCAGCACCTTTGAGCAAATGAAATAGTCAATCATACTACTACCACCAGTAGCACATACATAAGTAAAACTTCCATTAATTACACGCACTACAGAACTCAAGGAGAAGGCGACCATAAGCATTCAATGCATCATCTTCAGACGACCTTGTTTCACACAAGTTAGACTAGACTATATCATATAGTCTCCCTCTGTCTCATGTGTTGCAACATTTAGTGTTCCCGTCCTGGCATTAAAGTCTTCGCGCATATAAAAAGTCGCACGAATCCTTCATTATCTGAGTATAATTCAAAATACATTGTTCAATCAGACAGATACCAGAATTGACAGAAACGTGTGGTTGTTTATAGTAAGGGCTATCTGAGGGACACACATATGCACCACACAATATTATATCGTTGGTACTGTTCAACATACGTTCATGAAACTTAATGAGTACAGTGTTATCTTGTGATGTGTCCAGTAGCTCAGTGAATGACTGCAATGAACGTTTCCCCATTATCATCACACCACCACTGTTTCAACCGTGCACTGAGAGTTTAACCGCAGGACTAATGAACTGAATGTAGCTGGGAAAACAATCTTATGCTTTCCTTAGTTCAAGGAAAGTTTCAGTAAAACAGAAATGTCAAAGTTTTGAACATAGTGCATAAAATCAGGGTCAGATACCTTAGAAAGCAAGCCCTCAATATTCCAGTTGAGAATACGCGCACACATCTATTTGTTTGATTTTATACCCAACAAACGGGACTCCTTTGACCTGGACTGCCCGTTAGTTACTGCTGTACTAATTCTGGTCCTACTACAAAAAAGCTGAACCATAATATTGCTATTTAAATTGGTATCTGTGATTGGAGTGTGTGTCACATTGTCACGTGTATCGCGTTGTGTGTCAGGGTCTCGCTGTACTGATTACAGGAAACCTTAGTCATCTGGCGTCATTTCGTCTGTGATCGTTTTCTGTACGGTGTTGTCAATGCGATCGTGGGTTTGACGCTGGGGTCGACGAGGAGAACGTCGATCCCTTAATGCCCGGGGACGCGGTGGGAAGTGTCTGCTGGTGCCTTGATTTGGAGGCGTAGCCCCCTGTCCACGACCGAAGTCCCGTGTGATCCCCGGCTACCAACATCAAGTGTCGGACTGCCATCCGTACCCCCTCCTCTGCCCTGGCCTCGCTCTCTTACAGAGGTAGAGGGGGTATGACAGCTCTCTGCAGAGGTAAAGGGTGTGTGACAGCTCTCTGCAGAGGTAAAGGGTGTGTGACAGCTCTCTGCAGAGGTAAAGGGTGTGTGACAGCTCTCTGCAGAGGTAAAGGGTGTGTGACAGCTCTCTGCAGAGGGTAAGGGTGTGTGACAGCTCTCTGCAGAGGTAAAGGGGTGTGACAGCTCTCTGCAGAGGTAAAGGGTGTGTGACAGCTCTCTGCAGAGGTAAAGGGTGTGTGACAGCTCTCTGCAGAGGTAAAGGGGGGTGTGTGACAGCTCTCTGCAGAGGTAAAGGGGGTGTGTGACAGCTCTCTGCAGAGGTAAAGGGTGTGTGACAGCTCTCTGCAGTGCCTGTGGTCCCCTCATCCTGTGTGCATGACGCTGGTTTTTGTCCGAGCTGGATGTCCGTTTGTACCCGTTCTTGTGGAGAAGAAGGAAGGGGGACGGGGCAGAGTCGTGGGAGCTCTGTAGTGTTGGCATGCCATTGTCCTTGACCTCGAGCTGTCCTCGTGAACAACCGTTGTTGACAGAGCCACTGTCATCCTGTCTTCGACTTCTAAATTTGATTAGTTTGGAGCCACGGTAAAAACTCGTATACCCTTCCGCCTTCAGGTCTTTTAATTTGCGACGCTGCTCTTCTGACAAGTCGTCATTGAGGCGACACCAACATCATTTAACCAAATCTTAAATAAATGTCAGCGTCATTGTTTGGAAACGGTGGACAAACGAGTCACAAGACAAAACACAACGCGTTTCGACCTCTTTTAGGTTTCCTCAGGTGAAACAAAAACGAACTTGGCTTTGATCGCTTCCTGAGTTCAGGCCTTATTTTCCGCCTGCAGTCGTTTCACTTTGCAACAACATTATTTAGTTTGATCCGTAAGGTTTTTGTTCCTGATCCGATTTCGTTTATCTTTGTTCTTTAAAAACTTTGCCAAGACAGGGCGTGGTCGGGTTTGGTTTCGCTTTTTCTGACCCAGTCTTGTATACGGAGGAGAAATCGTCTCCAGACCAAGTTTTTGACGAGTCATGCTGATTAAGTAATTGGACGAGAGTCTGCTAACAGTCCTCCCCTGTCTGATCCATGTCTGTTTCCTCTGGCAGTCCATAGAATACAATATTGTCCTTTCTCAGCAATGTGTTGAGTCGTTCGTTTTGTTGTTCGTTTGTTCTAGTCTATATTCTAACACTTCAGCATTTTCTTTCAAACTACAAATTTCCTCTTCTCGATTCTTAAGCTGTTCAGCAATATCTTGAAGTTGGGCGGACATTGAGGAGACGTTAGGGAAAAGAGACTGCATGTCTGTCGCTGCACTGTCGAAGCGGTGATCTATGGACATCTTCATGTCTGTTAGCGTTTCTTCCACTGAGGGACCGGGATTTTCTTCAATGTCGCCAGAAAGACATAGGAAAAGTCCCGAAGAAGGATTGACATATCTTAGTTGACTGTTCACACACCCACATAGTCACTGACCTTTAATTTACCGCAGCCAGATGGAACACACACGAGCAACAACACCGACAATTGCTGACGCTTCCTCCCCACCAGTCATACACACTCTGCACAAGTCCAGTTTCATGTTCAATGTGCACCACATACCTGACTGCCAAAAGAAACAATATGCCGCACACACACACAGTAGTCACAGTCATGCGATACGACAAGTCCGTGAAAAAAATCCCATCGTGTGAAAGGACAATACGGTTTTGCATTCCGGAGTCTGGCCGACCTTTCACCTTTCTTTCTCAGCAGCAGAGTAATTAGTATTGGATGAAACGTTCCAATGTTTACTCGAAACTGTATATTACAACAAGGCATCCTCACTAAATCAGTTTCAGATGACTTTTTTTTATGAGAGAGAGAGAGAGAGAGAGAGAGAGAGAGAGAGAGGTGGGGGTAAACAGACTGACTCTGTGAGAGAGACACGAAGATGAACAGACGCACTGACAGACAAAGAGAGTGAAGTAAAGGGATATACACACTTAGTTTTATGTTGTTGATAACCCAGTCGATCTTCGTGGAGACGGGGAGGGGGGGCGGGGCATATCATGACTGAAAAATACACGAATAAACACACAGACACAGACACACACACACACACACACACACACACACACACACACACACACACACACACACACACACACATATGTACGGCCATACACACAGCTATGCACACTTATGTTATGCATGTACGATTACTCGCGCACATGCGTGCATGAAGGGACATGGTCACACACACACACACACACACACACACACACACACACACACACACACACACACACACACACACACACACACACACACACACACACGCATACACAGGCGCGCGCACACGCACACACACACACACACACACACACACACACACACACACACACACACGCACGCACACACACGCGCGCGCGCGCACTTGCAGACATACTCATACAACTATTGTAGCGGTGCAGACAATGTTAGCTAGTTACCCAAGGTCTGACCAGCGTGCACATGTCAGACATCTGCTAAGTCGCATTCATGAGACCCTCGTCTTAACTCCTCTCATCTGGGTTGTGACTGGATTTATCCACCAGCGGGTAAACCAGGCACACTGGGGTCACGTCACTCAGAGGTGGATTAGGATTTATCCACCAGTGGGTAACCAGGCACACTGGGGTCACGTCACTCAGAGGTGGACTAGAATTTATCCACCAGCGGGTAATCATGCACACTGGGGTCGCGCCACTCAGCCGAGGGTGGACTAGCGGATAGGGGCTGGCCCGCAGGAAGTGACCTCTCCCTCACGAAACTGAAACAGAAGCATCCCTTCTACTTTTTTTTTTTTGTCTGCCATTTTCTCATTTATCTAGCCACCTTCTCTACACCCCTCCCTTTTCTTCTGTGCGTGTTCTTCCCTTTCGTTTTCTCTCTTTTTCTTCTTTTGTGACCCTTTCTTTCCTCCTCCACATTCTCCTCCTCCTCCTCCTCCCTCCTCCTCCTCCTCCTTCCTCCTTTCCTTCTTCTTCTTCCTCTGCTCCTCCAATACTCTCCCCCTTCTTTCTGCTTCTCCTCCTCCCCTTTTCTTCTTCAACAACCTCTTCTTCATCTTCCTTTTTTTTTTCCCCCCTTCGTCATATTCATCTTCTCCTACCTACCTCTCCCCTTCTCCTCTTCATCATCATCTTGCAGTTGCTTTTTTTGCTCTTTTTCAACGTCTCCTCTTCCTCCTCCTCCTGCTCCTCCTCCTCCTCCTCCTCCTCCTCCTCTCTCCTCCTCCTCCTCCTCCTTCTTAAAAGATCGGTTTTAACTCATCTCCTGAAGTGCCATCCTTTCTGTGGGGCTGGTAATACACAAGGGCAGGGTTTACCACCGTTTTTAACCGTACATCTCTTGCATCCGCCTGTAAGTCCTTCATGCTTGTGGGCGTGCGTGCACGCGCACATGCACAGGTACATAGACAGACAGATAGACAGGTGTGTGTGTGTGTGTGTGTGTGTGTGTGTGTGTGTGTGTGTGTGTGTGTGTGTGTGTGTGTGTGTGTGTGAAGCCGCTTTTTTCCCCTTTTCTCTTTTCCGTCAGGTCATGCTGCTTATTTTCTAACTACCGGTATTTCTTTTGTATTGTTCTATCGTCTGTCTGTCTGTCTGCCTGTCTGTCTGTCTGTCTGTCTGTCTGTCTCTCTCTCTCTCTCTCTCTCTCTCTCTCTCTCTCTCTCTCTATCTCTCTATCTATCTATCTATCTATCTATCTATCTATCTATCTATCTATTCATCGATCTATCGCACCTTTGGAAACCACACATCTGCCACACTGGACACCGCTCCACAACTTTGAAGGGTCGCATGTTGGTGCAGTACAGCAAAAACAGAAATGATCATAAAACCTGCACCCACATGCCTGTCGCTTCCGGACAGGGAGAGGAGTGAGGATTGAAATCCCTCCAGTTTGACATACATCACTTTGAAAGACAAACTTGCGTTTGAGGGACAGGGGGCATTAGAAGTAATCCTTTTTCCTGTGAGGTGCCCTTTACCTTTTGTCGTTGTTCCACAGTGCAGGTTAGCCGGCCCAGCCGGCGGCAGATGTTTGGCCCTGTGAAGAGTTCATCAGGCTTGCTACTGGGTCCTGGCTCTATGCTGATGAGGAGTGCACCCAAACAGACACGAAAGGGACTCAGGTCGATTACATTCTCTTGCTTAAGTTTCAAAACGGAGTGACTGAGGGCGGAAAACGAAGCAAAACTTAGAAAGAGAGGGGATTCGTTTACCGCAAGGACATAGACAAAGTACAGGACAAGACACAATGCATTTCGACCTCTTGGGTCTTCTTCTTCAGGCAAAAACAATAACAGTTAGGACAATGTCCTAAATGTTAATTGTTTTTGCCTGAAGAAGACCCAAGAGGCCGAAATGCATTGAGTCTTGTCCTAAATGTTAACTGTTTTTGCCTGAAGAAGACCCAAGAGGTCGAAATGCATTGTGTCTTGTCCTGTATTTTGTTTGTCTATGTCCTTCGCTGTAACTAACCCCCTCACTTTCTAAGTGTCCTGCTTAATGAAAGATGTCTTGCATAAACAAGCCAAGAACACTCTGTGAAGAGGGAATAGGAATATAACAGACAGGTGCGCAGACAAACAGCAAAAAAAAAAAAATCTCAAAAGAATGACAAAACTAGTAGCAAGAAAAAAAAAAAAAAAAAAAGCAGAAAGTAAGGCAAAAAGAAAAGAAAATAGATAAGACAGACAGACAGACCGACCGACAGACAGACATAACAACAAAACGGCAGAAAAAAAAAAAGATAGAAACTAAAGAAAGAAGGAATGTCAGAAACTAAAACAAAATGTATACAAAGAAAGCCAAAATCAAAAGGAAAAGAAAAAACTTAGAGAAAAAAAAAAACAGTAAGAAGAAAATAAGACACAAAGAAAAGACATAAAGAAACAAAGATAGACCGAAGGAGAGTGACAAAGAAGGTTTTGTTTTTTTTTTTTTTCTGGGCATGGTTGGAGAGACCCAGCCCATGCCCCAGGGCAAGGAACAGGCCGACCATCGGCAGCCCAGCACGGCCCTCCTCTGTGCGCCCAGTGAGTCACCGTCACACAATAGCCGTCCTTTTGCGCCAGATTTGAAACACAGTTAAGAAAGTGCCTTCTGTTTAACGCCTCACGATTCATGTTAATGTGCAGCGTACAGATTTATTTTGTGTCACCTGCTTCCACTCTCTCCCCCCCCCCCCCCCCCCCTCTCTGTCTGTCTGTCTGTCTGTCTGTCTGTCTGTCCCTCTCTGTCTCTCTCTCTCTCTCTCTCTCTCTCTCTCTCTCTCTCTCTCTCTCTCTCTCTCTCTCTCTCTCTCTCTCTCTCTCTCTCTCACCACCACCACCCATTGTCTTCCCTCCCTCCTTGCCCCCTCTCCCCCCCCACACACCCACACAATTCTCTGTGAAATTTCACTAAGAATGACTTTTCTGGACGTAATTCTGTACGTATGGTGTGGTGTGGTGTGTGTGGTGGTGGTGTGTGTGGTGTGGTGTGGTGTGGTGTGGTGTGGTGTGGTGTGGTGTGGTGTGATGTGGCGTGGTGGTGTGGTGGTGTGTCGTGTTGTGTGGTGTAATGTGGTGTGATATGGTGTGGTGCTGTGTGGTGTGGTGTGATCTGGTGTGGTGTGATGTGATGTGATGTAATGTGGTGTGGTGGTGTGTGTGTGGTGCTGTATTGTGCTGTGTGATGTGGTGCTGTGTGGTGTGGTGTGAACTGGTGTCGTGTTGTGTGGATGTGATGTGGTGTGGTGTGGTGTGGCGTTGTGTGGCGTGATGTGGGGTTGTGTGGTGTGGTGTGGTGCTGTGTGGTGTGGTTTGATGTGGTATGGTGTGGTGTGGTGCTGTGTGGTTTGTGTGATGATTTGCGGTGTGGTGTGGTATGGTGTGTGATGTGGTTCTGTGTGGTGTAATGTGGTGTGATGATGTGTGGTGTGGTGCTATGTGGTGCGGTGTGGTGTGATGTCATGATGTGTGGTGTGGCGTGGTGTGCTATACTGTGCTGTGCTGTGTGGCGTGGTGTGTGACGATGTGTATGATGTGGTGTGTGTGTGGTGTGGTGTAATGATGTGTGGTGTGGTGTGGTGTGTGGTGTGGTTCGGGGTAATGATGTGTGGTGTGGTGTAATGATGTGTGGGTGTGGTGTGGTGTAATGATGTGTGGTGTGGTGTGGTGTGCTGTAATGATGTGTGTGTGGTGTGGTGTGGTGTAATGATGTGTGGTGTGGTGTGATGTAATGATGTGTGGTGTGGTGTGGTGTGGTGTAATGATGTGTAGTGTGGTGTGGTGTAATAATGTGTGGTGTGGTGTGCTGTAATGATGTGTGGTGTGGTGTGGTGTAATGATGTGTGTGTGTGGTGTAGTGTAATGATGTGTGTGTGTGGTGTGGTGTAATGATGTGTGTGTGTGTGGTGTGTGGTGTGGTGTAATGATGTGTGGTGTGGTGTGGTGTAATGATGTGTGGTGTGGTGCTGTGTGTGGTGTGGTGTAATGGTATGTGGTGTGGTGCTATGGTGTGGTGTGATGATGATGTGGTGCTGTGTGGTGTAATGATGTGTGGTGTGGTGTGGTGTGGTGTGGTGACGTGTGGTCATGTAAAAACTTAAAAACAGAATGAGCGATAGAAAGACGGAGTGAGTGAAAAAGACAGACAGAAAAACAAACAGGCCTAAACCAGGCGTGCAGAAAAAACAAACAGGCCTAGAAACAGACATGCAGAAAGACATTTAGAAACGAAGAAAGACAGTGAGAAAGGAGCACAGGCAGACGGACGAACAGGAAAATGAAAATAAAGAAAGACAAAGACAAACATACAGAAAGACAACAGGCAGAAATAAAAGGAGAAAGAGAGACAAAGACAAATAACATAAAACAAAGAAAGGAAGACATAAGCACAAAAAAAAAAAAAAATACAGAAAAGAAAAACGAAATGAACGAAAGAAACAAAATTGGGAAAAATAGAGCTAACAAACAAACAAGACAGAAAGAAAGGAGAGAGAAAAAAAATTAGAATAGGACATGCAAAAAGAAAAATTGAAAGAAAGCAAGAAAGAAAACGGACATAAATCGGGAAAGACAGACAGAAAGAAAACAAAAAACAGAGAAAGAGATATAGGAAGGGCCGGATAAATAGAAAACAAAGTTGAAGAGAAACAGGTACAATGTAGAGAACAAAGAAACACAGAACAAAAGACAGAGAGAA